>UESW01004281.1:496212-503712 GCA_900491605.1 Calamus simplicifolius
TTAAAATTTAATTTTTTAATTAATTTAATATTAAAAAAATAAATAAAAAAGTTATATATCAATTAGTCTATTAATCTTAATTAATTTTATATAATAAAATATTAAAAAATAAAATTTTTAAAATATAATAAATAAATTATGATAATTGAAAGTTTAAGAATCAAAAAAAATTAAATATATGTTTAAAGATTAAAAATATATTTAATCTTAAAAAAAATTAAATCTAGTATATTATACTTATATATAAATACTTTGATTTAGGGATTATTTTGAGGTATTTTAAAAATTTTTAATAGATTTGATTTAATATATGAATTTAATTTAGGGGTATTTTAGGATATCAAACACAATAATCAATATTACTGTAACATTACTTGTGCATACCAAACGCAGTAATCAACATTACTGGCAATCCATCGAGTACTAATCTATCTTATAGGTAATCTATATTACCATTTAGAATTGCCGGCAATGCACCAAATGCAACCTTAAAAGATGATTTTGTTTGGGTTAAAATTTGTTTAAATTCTTTATTTTTAATTATTACAATTTGATATCTCAGGCTTGAGAAGTATTATATTTTTGATATTTTATTGTATATATTAATTAAATTTAAAACAATTAATATATTATTTTGATATATTACAGGTTGATGATGTGTTATCAATTTTAATTAATCTTATTCTTATGCAATGTTAAAATATAATATTTTTAATTTTGAAAAGGCTAAGTTGGAATGGGCGGCGGTTTGGAGGACTGAAATGTATTTAGCGAAAGTTTGAGGACCCATATATATCTTCGACTTCTCCTTGCATGCCTGTGATTTCCGTCTCTCTTTGGTCATGGCGAGTCTGGGGAAGAGATACTGCTGAGCGAAGGGCGAAAGCCGATCTCGACTCTTCGCAACGTCTCCGATAGCCTCTCCGCTTGCCACCGCTGTTGAAGACTTTCCGAAACCCTAATATATTTCTGCTGCGAAACCCTAAACTATCCTCCTCCTCGTTCCCTATCTACCTTCGAAAAAAGCAGGCTCCGGCGTAAACCTCGAAATTCAAGGTATTTCGATCCTAATATCCTGACTCTCTTTCTCTTCGGGCCCAAGATCTCATGATCTAACTGCATGTTTATGCAAGCGCAATTGCATTGCTATTAATTCCTCTCTTTCCTTGCAAAATTATGATGACCGGTAGCAAAATTTTCTGAGGTAGGAGGCGTGGCACGTTGGAATTCGACAATTTCCATGCTGTAAATGTGCTTTCTCAACTGTTGACTCGAATTTCTTCTGGGAATCTGTTTCAACTCCTTTTGTGGTTGTTTTGTGTGCACCGCTTGAATTAGGGAGTGCTATATGAATGTTAGTCCATGCAACTGATAGGAAATTAACTCTACTTGTTTTGTTTGGTTTTGCTTATACCTGGTTGAAAATTGTTTATTATACCGATGAATGAGAATATTAGGTTTCCTATCATTGAATGGCTTGAAAAGTTGAAACGAACACTATTTTTCACACGAGTAGAATCCTCGCTAACCTCTGGTAGTGGAGCTTTTTGCATGGAAAGAAAGAAATGCACTCAATGAGCAAATAATCAATGAAAATGGGCAGGTCACGGATGATAGGTCCAATTCTTTTCCCATCAAACATTTGATACTTTCTGATAGGACCAGTTAACAGTCCCTTGGGTAATAAAAATGGAAAATTTCAAACAATTTTTCTAGGCGGCCATCTTCGGCGGCGGCTTAGTTCCTAGGCGGCCTCTTTAGCCTATTGAGGTTTTTCTTTAAGGGCGCAGCGGGCATTTAATTCCGTTCACAGCTTTGCTCTCTGTTGAAATAAGCGTCCGTCATAATAAGAGAGAGAACAATGGGAAAAATAGCTATGTGATGTGACCGCCTTTTTGTCATTAATGTCCCATAGGCAAATCAATGGGCAGCGTTTAATGATATATAACCAAAAGGAAATCCTGCGGCCTATTCCTCAACGGCCCTCTTAACAATCCTAGGCGGTCTTTCATCCTAGGCGGAGGAAGTCCTAAGCGGCCCCTCCTTAACAATCCTAGGTGGCCTTTCATCCTAGGCGGAGGAAGTCCTAAGCGGCTCCCTCCTTAACAATCCTAGGCGGCCTTTCATCCTAGGCAGAAGAAGTTCTAAGCGGCTCCCTCCTTAATAATTCTAGGCGGCCTTTCATCTTAAGCGGCCCCTTCCTCACAATAATTCTAGGCGGCCTTTCATCTTAAGCGGCCCCCTCCTCATAATAATTCTAGGCGGCCTTTCATCTTAAGCGGCCCCCTCCTCACAACAATTCTAAGCGGCCTCTTCCTCGACGGCCTTCTCAACGGCATTTATGTGCCGAGGCATTTATAGGTCTTATAAATGCCCTCGCTCCAAGGAATTTATTGGAGGGCATTCAATAGAATAGAGCATTCAATGTCAAGTCACGGACCACAAAGAGAAAGAGACAGCGGAGGAAGTCCTAAGCGGCCTCTTCCTCCGCGGCCTTCCTCAACGGCCCTCCTTAACAGTCCTAGGCGGCAGTCCTAGGCGGCCTTCCTCAACGGCCATCCTAGGCGGCCTTTCTAGGCGGTCATCCTAGGCGCTTTGGTTTCAGACTCCAAATGCCACCACGACAATGACTCTCTATCGCATTTATGTGCCGGGGCTTTTATGGTCTTATAAAGGCCACGTGCATTTATGGTTGCCACGATTGACTCCCTTTTTTGGCCCCATGCATGCACATTAATGTGCTTCGGTAATAACTTCGGAACGTCTTCATCTTAGGCGGTCCCGAAGGCTTCTCCCATCTAGGCGGCTCCCGAGCAATCCTGGGCGGCCCCCGACACTCCTATAATGGCGGCCCCGAGCGTTCCCAGGCGGCGCACCGGTCCCAAGCGGCCCCTATTTCCTACCACGAGCATCCTAGCCGGCCTCATGCGCGCACAGGTCCGAACAATCCCAGGCGGCCACAGTGATCCCAAGAGGCCCTTGGCAGCTCCCGAGCAGTCCTAGGCGGCCCCGGCCTCAGTCGATAACGGCCTCGTCGGACCTAAGTCCCCAGCGGCCCTTCCTTAGTGGCTTCCAACTCGGACACGCGTGGGCCCTACAATGACTGTTCACCACGTCATCTTCTGGATTAATAAATTATGGCCACTTACTTTAATGAGATAATTAAGTGGTCATCTGTCTCTGACAAGATGGCGCCTAAAGCTCTGACATTCCACTAAGAGGTAAGCTTTATCGAAAGTTATCATTCATCATAAAAGTCTTGACAGGTGGCGGCATTTGGGCCTCACAGATGTCAGCCCTGATATTTCACCCACCAAAAGTACTCAGTCATCATGACACTTCAGCCACTCAGACTAAATGAGCCCCAAAAGTCATGGTCCATCATGAGGCCCCACGTGACTCATTCCCACTAGATGACAAAGATTCAAACTTCTCAAGCAAGCTACGTAGAGTACAATGGTGAATAAAGAAGGTAAGAGGTAACTCAAAAAAAGAGGGAACACGCTCATTCTGGGCCTCTCACTCTTTCTCTTTCGAGCTTTCTCAAGCTCACGGCTGTTGCCCAGAACACTAACTTGAGCGTCGGAGGGTCTCCGCCGGAATACTCGGCCGTGAGACTTCTTGCAGGCTTTGAAGACAAAGGAAGGGCTCCAATATTCTATGGAGGAACGGCCGACGCTCAAGGACGCTGACTCAAAGTGATCGGGCATCAACACTTTCAGTTTGTAATAATGTTTTGGTTATAGAGTAATGCGCATTGCTGTTGTTTATCTATTTATCTAGCTATTTGTATATTTGTATTTATTCGTAACCTCATCACAAGAAAATTTGGGATAACACATGCGTTGTTGAGAAATACATGTTATCTGATCTTGACATAGCAGTCCATTAGATGTTCATCTTGTCTTTGCTGGTTACTCCTTGCAGTAATAGAATCAGATTAATTGCTTGGCATGCTCTATCAGTATATCTGAAGTATCCTGGGAGAAACAAATGGATGATCCTTCTGTTCAAGAAAATGGCAACACCTTCCCACCGTGCCAACAAGATTGGATTGAGTAGGCCTTTTCTCTTAATTCCTGACTTAACAATACTGATGAATGGGTGACTTGTTTGTTGTAGCAAGGATCTGCAGAGCTTGCTTGTATTTATTCTTGTTTTGTTGACAAGTTACTTGGCATGCAGAGCACAGGATCTGCTCAAGAGAAAACTGATTGTTGAAGATGATTTCACATGGTCGATCTCATCACATGACTCAAGTTCACAGGAAGGTTTCAAGACAGAGAAGCTAAAGTATATTGGTGGGGTTGACATCAGCTTCTTAAAAGAGGACCCTTCTATAGCATGTGCTGCTGTCGTGATTCTGGATGCTGACACTCTGAATGTTGTCCATGAAGAGTTTGATGTTACCAAACTGCAAATTCCTTATGTTCCTGGTTTTCTTGCTTTTAGAGAGGTACAAGTTCAATAATTCTTTCCTAAAGCATTTCTTTTTTTTCACTTAACTTTATTTATTATATTTGTGTTGCCCCCAAGCCCCAACACGACCAAATTTTTATCATAATAATTTTTTGTATTTCTTTCGTCATGCATATGAATAGCAGCAGGGGGTTTGGATGGTCAGAACTCCTCTCCTCAGTATTTGCATTTGGGAGAGGTTCGAAGTTCATGTCCTCTTGGATTTAGAATCCTAATGGAGTATAAGTGATGACCTCGACATCATTCTGAAAAAAAATCATGCACAGGCATAAACAATCAATGGGACAAGGTTTTCCTCTGTTATGCATGAAAAGTATTGACAATGTACAAATGCCTGGAAAATTATGTTGCTTGTTCTTGAATCAATAATTTTTTGTGATGTATTTTCTATTGCGCTTGTAGCACTGAAATGCATGACTCTAAATCCAGTTATAGAATGGTATGGATGGCCTATTCATACAAAGAAGTCGAAGGAAATAAGGGCTTGTCATGGACTGTTAGTAGGGGTTCATCATAAACAGGAACTCATTAATCAGCCAACAACTATTTTATATATTCTATCTCATCCTTGTTTTTATTTCGTCTATGTGTATCATAGACTTCTCTAAATCAAAAGTGTTGTGCATAAGGTTCTTTTCTTCTCTACAAATTTATCCTTAACCAAAGGGGAAAGATTGCCTAAATAAGTGACCTCTTCAGGTGTCATTGCATGTAGGTATTTTTCCTTTATTCTTGTTCAATTTTTTTGTTTCCCATCAATTGAAGTATAATCTTTTTTCTGCAAATGCATTTTCTGTTTACGATTGATGCATCTAGACTGTTTTCCTACATATTGCCACTTGCTCATCAGATTTCGTAGATTCAATATAGGCTGGTCCAATTGACAGTTGCTAGAGTTGGTATACTTCAAGGCTTTAATTTTGGTGGTGCCTCATAAATTTTGTTGGTCAGTGGCTCAAGTTCTGGGGATCATGCGGATGATTGTGTTTTATTCTGTAAGGGTGTGGATGCTTTGGCCATTGGCCAAGTTCTATAAATAAGGTGGCTCTAACTGACAATGTTACTGCATTTGGGTTGCGGGTTCCAACCTCACTCACTACTAGGCCAGGGTGTTTATGATTCTGTCCAAGTTGTATGCCCTTAAAGCATTATCTGCCAAACAACATTCTTTAAGTTCTAAAATGGCCAAGTGTTTACTGAGTCCTAGTTTTATACTCCAATCTGAAATTTTTAATGATTGAAGTTGCTATACCATAAGAAAGTATGAATATTATCAGTTTTACTACTACTTGCAGTGTTAGTGCTTTCAGTCATTGTGAAGTGTAATATTTATTGAGAATTTGACTATTTTTTTTGTCTTCAGTGAGTTGCATAAGAATGGGCATATGGGAATACCTTACTCATTTTCTTTTAATGGATGGAATGAAAACTGGATACTTTTTTTTTTTTTTAAACTTAGTGAAGGAATAAATTGTATTGAATGAAATTAGAAAAGAACCCATTGAACATTGTAAGCCAATCAATGTTTCCAGCATGCTTTGGAAACTTCTTGAATTGTGGCTTTTTACGATGAGAGTTTGTTTACTTTATGAATATGACTAGGTCCATTATTTGTAATTGTTTGATTAGACATACATATAAGCTACATGTCTAGTGCTAAGATTAATATTGTTATTTTCTCATATTGTTGTAGGCCCCCATTCTTCTAGAGCTCTTGGATAAATTGAAGCATAATTCTCATCCTTTCTACCCCCAGGTGAAATTCTTTCTTCTGATGGATTCATTGTTTGTTGTCATGTAGATGTATGCATGTATGTGTCTTGAGCCAAAACTTTGTTTTGACAAAACAAGAACTAGAGAAAAAGAAAAAGATAGCTGCAAAGACCCAATGGAGTTGACTACGTTATGTCAGTAGCTGGAATCCCACTATTGATGTCATGGAAAGGACGACCCTATATACCTAAAGCATTCTTGTCTGCATATCAAATGAGTAATCATGACCTGGATCCATTGAATCTAGTAATCATATTATGTATAAAAAATAAGATTTATTGCAAAAAAATGAAGAAATAGATCCTTTATCGCATTGCAGTATGATCAAGAAATAGATCTAATATAGTATCAGGTTTTGAATAACCCCTTACTGCTTTAGACTTCCATTTTCAGCAATGTGTGCTTTGGAGACTTTGTTATACATCTAACCTATTAGATGCTTGCTATGAAGTTTTGGCTTCATAGGACTACTATTGTATATCAAATAAATCAAAGAAATTTTACCGCTCTTTATTTATGAAGTATGAAGGGGTAATTGCAGGAACATGTTCATACTTTTGTCCCCCCTCTCTGACAGTTACTTCATAAGCAAGTCAGAGTTTGTTTGGAGTAATTCTCTTATTGGATTAATGAACCATCACCTCCATATCTTTTTCCATCCGATCTTGAATCAGTTATACCATTTAATTACCAAAATCTGGAGATTGTATTTTTTTGCATTTTGATTGGTAGCCATTTTGTTAAGATTAACCATTATAGCTGGCAAAAAATTTTTACTCAATGGATTTTAGTTCAGAGAACTCTATCCATTTTCATCTTTCCAGAACTGTATATTCACTTACCACATGGTAGGAACATAATTGCAATTATAAGTTTCTTTGTGACTCTGGTTTATTTTCAATAAAAAAGATACCTAAGCCAACAATGTTGCATTTGTATCAATGTTGACAGTTATTGATGGTTGATGGCAATGGGTTGCTTCATCCTCGAGGTGAGTTTTTAGATGTCTTTTTCCAATTGTCCTCTAAGGATTCATCCTTGTACCATCACATTGCATACCACATGAACACCTAGTAATGCTAAACTACTTAAAAGTTTAGAGGAAAAAGTCATCCAAGATACTGCAATATCTTGCTGATGACCAATGATGATGTTTCTTGCTCATATCTAACATGACATGACCATTGCTATGCATGTGGAGACATTTCTATGAATCATCTTGTTTTTCCCCTCTGGTAACCCTTAATA
>UESW01004281.1:508712-756574 GCA_900491605.1 Calamus simplicifolius
CATCTGCATCCAATAAAAACTGATTTATGAGATGTATGGGTATGATTTTCCATTGCTGGGATACAGAGAAAAAATATTTCCTCTATACACTTTCTTTAGGGTTGTGGCTGGCTCTTTTTCTCTGTTTCTGGTGGCACAGCTATCTTTCATAATCATCCAAGTTGAACTCTGTGGGGGCTTCATCATTTATGTGCGTTTTCAATTTTGCTCATGTATTGTCCTAACATGCCATCAACTTGTGGAACAAATGCTAGATTAAATGCGATATGTTGATATGATTTTAGACCAAATATATGTTTATAAATGACACGCTAGAAGTAGGGTCCTGAACTATATGATTCGTGTGTAAAATTCATCTATATATCATTGTATGATCATACTAGTAAGAAACTATAAATGGATGATTGCATATGTAACATGGAAAATGCCTATGTTGTAGTGTATAACCTGCCATTGTTTTGCATTTTCTCTAATCATCAAGGACTTCTATGGCTACTTATCTAAATGCATACAATTAACTGATACACTTAAAGATCCACTCAAAAATTTTTGCTTAAGAAAAGGTCCTGCCCTTTTCATATTACTTGATTTCCCTGTTCTAACCCCTCAGATGGGGCATCCAGTATCTCTATGATATGCCTTTCTGCATATTGAAGTCTGCTAGTCAGGTATGTTGATTCATATAGAACTGTAATAGCGATGGTACAAGTGCTGCATGCAAGATCTAGCCATGTAGTAAAAATATGGCTCAGTGCTCTGAATGCACCCAAGGTGCAAAAGAAGCCATAATGCCTATGGAGATGGGGGCACTTGGTGAAACACTCTAAACTTGTATAGTTGAACTGCCAACAAGCATTCACTGGCTGCCTTCTCTACGATCAAACTTTTCAATATGGAATGGTGATATTCTTTATTAACTTTTTATCAATCGCACAGAATGCTGTTGGATGGCTGCTAAAAGCAGTGTTTGGAGTATATCTGCATGTTTCTTTTTTTTTTTTTTTGGAGATGAAGATTTTGCATTTAATGATGGAGCATATTGAAGTGCATTTGCCAGAGGCTTCAGTTTTATAATTATATTACCTACGGAATAGTTCCATAATGTCAAAAATGACATTAGCCACATGAGAGCCACCACAAGCTATTTGCAAAACTGCATGGATTATAATGCAGTGCAAGATATCTTATTATAGAATGCCTGGGTATTGAGCTTCTGTTATGGCCCCATGGCTGGTATTGAGAAACTGTCTGCCTTTCTTTTCATTGTTTATGCATCTTCACATGATGATGATGCCTTCCTCCTGTCTTCAATTGCTTTACGGAGTCCGAGCAATTGTTTAGAATGCCAAGGTATTTCTTTGGAACAGTTAAAGTGATTCCTCAAATGTATTATTTTGCTTCTTAGTGAAGTTGCAAGATGACTTATATATCCTATATCACTTAACATTAACAACATGGGATGCAGCTGTATTAAATGGTCTTAGATTGTCCAGTATTCAAGATATTGAGCTATGTTCTGATTAGCAATCATTTACCCAGCAATGTTCCAGTATGTTTTCTCAAAGACTATTCCAATATGATATTGTTTTCTTATCTGTTACTGAAGCTACAGGATGACTTTGCCATCCTTATATGTTTGGGATAATGTTGCTTTATGTCCATCGTCACCTATTTCAGCTTTTCTCCTTGTGAGTACTAAATTTTAGACTTGGAATGAATCTCTCTCATAAATATTGAATTATATATATGATTATGCTTTAATTCTCAGCATGGTGATACAAACTATGTAAGCCCTTCATCCTCCATTTTTTGTTCCATCATCTCATCGCAACTCAACGGCATTTAGAATATTATGCATTGTCTTCCTTGTTACTAATTTAAAGAACAATGTGAATATTAAAAAATGATTAAAAGATGGGTGGTTCTGTTAATACAGGCTATGCTCCTGGTGTGAGGGAAGGTAGAGCCCTAAGGAAACATCTATTTCTTTGGTGAAATAATTATGTCAGCATTAGTTTGTTCAAGATCATGGTACTTGTGAGGATATTACTTATAGAAGAATGATTGAGTGATGTATTACTGTTCTAAGGAAAGCTTGATGAGTGCTTGAGACGGCCAGTTGGATGGTGTGAGTTAAAGTTGCAAGTTTTAGCCATGAGAGAACCTTTGCTGCTGCTATTTATGATGGTGTCAGCAACCACACCTGTCTTTAGCTCTTCACAGGGGGCTTCACACATCACAGTCATGGTCAGCATCAGCACCTCTAGCATCTTTTGACACCGTCCTGCCTCGAGATGGAGAGGCTTGGATGCAAGAATATATCTGGGAAGATGTTTTATTGGCCCAGAAGGAAGATTATGGATTTGCAGGTCTGGTGCCCTTTAAGCATCCCGGTGAACTAGCTGTCATTCCCCATGCCTGACCTTGCCTGTTCTATTGATCTTGTTTTACGGAATATTCATGCTTCATGTTTAAAGCAAGCATATATCTTCCATCAGTTTGTGCACAAATAATGATGTTTTTGATACGATGTATTGAAAATTTACATATTCCATCAGTTTGTGCACAAATAATGATGTTTTTGATACGATGTATTGAAAATTTACATATCCACGGTATAAAAGGGTCGTGAGAAGTTCGGTGCACTGTTCATACTTTTGCTGATGCCATTGCTGAGAGGCTTGGTAGGATTGTTTAGCAACCACGACGACCCCAGTTAGAATAGAGGAACATTTAATATTGTCATGCCGCAGAATATTGATGGTTTGGATGAATGGGTGTTTTTTGTTTTTGGTACCCATCATATAAATTATTCATGGTAACAAAATTAAGTTTCTATGGGGGAGAATTTGTTGTGGCTTCTAATCGTTGCTTTAGTGCTTTAATGACAAGCACATTTAAGTTGAAGCAGACTTGCATGGGAGTTTCATCATTGGCAGGATTGACTTGAGTTCTCAATGTTCAAATTTTATCAGAGTTTTGATAACGCATGGTAATGGTTTGTTAGCTGACTAATTTCATAGTTGCAACAGACAATTGAAAAGCTGCAGATAGTGAAAAATAAAATTGAATGCAACATCTTGAAATAATGTTATCATAATGTTCGGTATGAATTATGTATGTGCAAGAAATGCGAGGGATGTGCAGTGTACATGTAGTGAGTCGTGACATCAATTGTATTATCGGTTAAAAATGCCGTTTTTTCTTCAACTTCCGAGACAAAGCAAGAGAATGAAAGCTGTCACGCTTTTTCGTCCACTTCTGAGGCAAAGCAAGGCATCTAGAAAAGCTGTCGCACTTTTTTTTTTTTTTTTTTTTTTGGGTACAAGCGGGGTTGCAGATACCCAAATCAAATGGCCTTCCATTTGACTTGCATTAAAAAGGAAATAGCGAGTGATAGGGTAGGATTTTTTTGCATCTTTCATAGTAATTTTCAAAACTATAACGCAGAATTCAATTAAATCTCAATCTCAAACCAACTGAAGGTGGCTGCATGGATCATTTCCTTTGTTCCCCTTGAGCCATACCCTCTTAGAGATATTGAAAGAACAAGCATTGACTTATCAATTTACTTTATATGATTTTCAATTTATCTTTCCTAATTATTCTTTTTATATCATTCTTTATCCAAATTGCTATTCTTTCAATTTACCATCAATTTATGCTACTCAATTTCTCATTCATCTGTTCTTGCATTACTATATATTTATCTCAAATTTTTTTATTTCAACCACTCTGATTTCAACCAAACTCCCGTTTTGTGCAGATATTTTATAAAAACTTTTCTTTATCATAACAGATATTTTATAATCATATAATATTTCAATTATATTTTTTATTTAATTTAATTTATTTTAATTGTACAAAAAAATATTCTGTTCAACCTTCCATCATTTTATTTTTTTCTAGGCACATCTGTGTTTCATGAGATCCGAGTCAGCATCAACGGATCAACTTACCCTGTTTTTTTTCCCGTGAAATTAACCTGTACTGTATGTTAAATACTGGTACATAAGAATACGGAGACAAAACAATGGAGCCATATCATAAATTACGGTATTGAAATGTCAAGCTATGATCACAACAATATCAACAGGAATGGAAGCAGCACATAGAAGGCCAAACCAACTCCCTGTCCCCTGTCTGCATTTAATCTCCAGGACGTTGCAGAAGCAGCCTCAGTCATGATCTCAAACCTACAAGTGGAAGCAGATGGATCCACATTGGTGATAGTGGCTAAGCCTTGAAAGTCACAGGCCCTGTCATCCTGATCATTCATCTGGTAGTAACTGTTGAAAGCATATGAAATGTTCCCTCGTGCATCAAGATCACCGCATGACGTGTTATATCCAAGGCTCGTGCAGTCAGCCTTCGCACAAGCATAGCTCACGGCTGGTGCCACCTTCGAATCGTCGAGGTTAACCGAAGGCTTGAGAACACACCACTTCCTGTCCAAATACTTCACATTCTTAGCTCCAACTAACGTTCCAGATTTCGACGTATACATATTAAGCTGGTATTTCGGCTGCCCGTCGTAGGAAAAGATGCCCCAGTGTCTCTCAAAATTCCCGGGCATGATGCTCTTTTGATCTTCATCTATCAAACTAAACATATATGCATCAATTGCTGCTGGTCTCAGTGGTGTGCCCTGCCCTGATGAGACTCGTTTCATGAAACCCTGATTAAATCTTTGAGCATACTTATTATTTGCATTCATATCTCCATCAGTAGGCCAACCAATCTCACCAACAATGACAGACAGATTTCCAAAGCCATTCTTCTGCAGGGACCATATGAGCGTATCATGGTTTGCATCAAATACATCAGTGTATGTGATCGAACCATCGACGACAGGGGCTGCTGGTGTGCCATCAAAGAAAGCATATTCCACAGGGAAGTGGGGATCATCGTAGAGACTGATGAAGGGGTAAATGTTGATAGTGAAGGGAGAAGCATTATCGCTGAGGAATTGGACGATGGAAACCATAAGGTCATGGATGTCTGCTCTGAAATTCCCATCTGAAGGTTTGCCGCTTGATGATTCATAGACATCAGCATTAAGGGGAATGGTGACTTTGACCTGGCTGCTCAGCCCAGCTTTTACAAGAGCACCCTGGATGTTTTGGAGGGCTGGAAAGGTGGTCTGAAGCAAGCTCCCATTGTAAGTCTTCAAGAATGGCTCATTTCCAACAGCAACATACCTGTTAACAAAGAAACCATAATACTAGGAGTGAGGGAAGCAATGCTATCATATTGCTTGCATAGTGCTACCCTGTGAACAGAAAGGCTAATTAAAGAGAAGGAAACTGTTTTGATCATTGCAAGTCATGCTACTCGAACTGGAACAGAAATATGCTGGATTGGTCCATTTCTTTATTTGTATACATTGATGAAAAGAGTTTTCTCTTTCATTTTTTTTTCCCCCCCTTCTTCCAAAGCAAATATCAAGTTACCAAAAAGCCTTGAGGAAAGTTGCCTAGAATACAAAATGAGAGCAGAATGGAAGCATACAGTATAGGTATTAAACTCTAGCAGCATGAAATGTCACAGAAAAACTCTCAACTTAAATCCCAATTAGAGACAACTATTGCAACAAGCAATGCTTTTTTAGTCATAGAGAAGGTGGTATCAGCAAAAGTATCAAACTAAGTGAGGTGCGTAAGGTATTATGATGAAATTATCATGTCTCAGGTACATTCCTCATTACAAAGAGAAACAATGAAGAGACAAACATGTATACTGTCAGATATTGCATGCGAATATAAGGAACATGAGCATACAAATTAAACAGAGAAACAAATCACTGTTGGAGAATGTTTTTATGATGACCAGGAAATTGCAAAGGGTGGTGCAGTCTTATAGGTAAAATTGAGGTGTTATCTTGAAGAAATTCTTCCACGCAGATTTCATCCCCTCTCTTGTACATAAATATATATAGTAAAAGGGGGAAAGATTTACCTCCAATTTTTGTCTTTATTTGTTGATTTATTTGCTTATTTTTTATTTTGATGCAGCAGTTATTGACTTTATGCCACCAAAAAAAAGCAGACATCTTTATCAAACATATGCCGATCCCTTTCTACAAGAGCTGACAGCAACTGGTGAGCTAATGATGTACTGAATTTTGAGACATGGGGAAAAACCAACTCCAGAATCATCATCATTTAGCTCAAAAAATCCTATTATACAACTCCATGATTTGAGTGCTAAAGAGGCAAAGGCTTCACAGTTCCCTGCATCCATCTTCCCATCATCTATACAAGCAACCAAGTAACCAAGAACTAACTCATCTGCGATGCATACAAATTGAAAAGAAATGAAAGTATACACAAACCGAAGCCATGAGAGAATCATTGCAAGCGATTACCTTCTCAATTATAATATTTGCAAGCCATGATGCACTTGCAGAGAAACAGCTATCGATATTTGCGATTCGAGTTTCCAAAGTAATAAAAGTTGGATGAATTAGAGTAGACACCAGTAAAACAAAGGAATGAATTGCACGATTTCGAAAAAAGCATCGAGAGATCAGAAAGACAACCTGATATCCACTCCATGCTTGATGTAACTGGAGGCGTTCTTAGACACCCAATCCTCCGCCGCCGTCATGCTCGACGCCAGGCCAGCCAGCATCTCGTTCGGAATCCCGACCATCACCTGAATCCCAGAGTTGCCGAGGGCACTCATGGCAGCATCCTCTGCATCGAACAACTTCACCTTTTGAAACCCGTTGTCACGGAGCATCTGAACCACCGTGTCCGGCGGCAGGGGGTGGCTCGCCTGCGTCCCCCAGTTCGCACCAAGCCCACTCACAAAGCCCCCCAAACAGAGCCAAGAAACCACCATCAAAGCCCCAGAACACCCCCCCATCATGTCCATCACCACCACCACCACAATTCCGGTCCTGACCTCAGCTTCACTTGTGGCTTCGAAAATATTTCAAAACAAGCGGAAATTAGACGAAAAAAAGAAAGCTTAGAACACCATGAAAACGACTTGGGCCGGCAGAGCCGTTTTAATTAATATGCAACGAGTGTGATGTGTTGCCCACAAGAAGACGAGAATTGCAATAATTAAGAAGATAGATGCGAAACCATTTGAGAAGCAACGCACGCAGCACTACAACTTGGATTCCTACTCTGTTCCATAAATAAAATAGACCACAGAATTGAAACCATCACCGGGGACTAAACCATGGTTAAAACCCGTCAGTGTTATTGATGAAACTACTCTGGTGTCGAAATAGAGGTAAGAAGTAAAGAACAGTGCGAAAAACCACGGAGAATTTCCACCACCAACCCACCAACCATGAGGGAAAAAAAAAGAAGAAAAAAGAAAGGAAAGAACAGAGGATTTAATTAAAAACAAAAGGTTATAGAAAGGCAAAGAAATGCGGTGGGCAAAGGGGTGAGAAGAAGAGAGAGGCAGAGGTATCGTCTGCGACGAGGTGAAGCTACGGATCTTGTTCTGGAGCGAAAGAGAAGTCCAGGCATCTAATCTAATGCAGTCGAGAAGAATTTATTATCCGAAGAAGCAGCCAATCAACCAGCCAACTTTAGAGAATAATCATTGATAGCTTTCTGGATTCCCAGCGGTGGCCTCGAGGCGGTGCGGACCCAGCCCACTAAGTAGGCGCCGGCCTAAATCTGTGCGACGTTGGCCCGCGATATCGTATCGCTTTTTTGGGTGCTGATATCGCTGCATTCGTCCCTACCGTCGTCCACGGCGAAGCCTCTGGAATTAAGGCGAGCAGGTTAGCGGCAGCGTCGCGAGTCGCCGAGGGAACGACAGCGTTGGCTCTTAGGTTTGCACGTGGCGGTTGAAGAGCAAGTGATGTGACGTGAAGATTCGCGGGTGTGGGAGCCGTGGGTTCGTATAGCACGCGTCGAAGCAGGTAGGCCTCTGTTGATTGATGATGTGATATGATAATAATAATAATAATAATTTAATCATCGATATTAATAGAGATTTAGTTTAAATAAGTGTTTAATGTGTATTGTATGTGTTAAATGCTATTGGATTAAGATATGGGCAAGCTTAGGGGAGGGGGAGAGTTTATCCCCCACTCCCAAATTTGACGTAAAAAAATTGGCTTCAAGATGTGGGCGCATCAATCGATGGCTCGAAGAAGGGGACGTGGCTGTTCCTTTTGGATAGGGTTGTTCGCTCGATCCATTCAGAGGTGCCTCGGTGACGCAAAAATCACTCCGAAAGCCGCCCAGCCGACGCGGATTCTTCTTTCGCCGCTTAGCCAGGGTCCATTTTTTTTTTTTGGGTCGGTAAAGCTAAAATATGCTTACGGTCCCCACCCCCCAACGTTCGCTCATCATTCATTTGGCTTCTTAAATTTAGAATTTATTCCTTTATTCTTGAAAAAGAATCACATTCTTCGTCAATTAAAACTCATAAAATATCAACATAAATCAATTGATAAAATAACATATTAATTAAGCTATGTAACAAAATATCTTGTAATGCATCAAACTTATGTGCGTTAGTGAATCAAAATCATGAATCAAAACCACATAATGTAATTGATCTATTAATAAAATAAGATCATACTGATGCAAAAAAAAAAAAAATCACCGCATCAATAAATATGTCGATAATTAAGATCGACCTATCTGATCGAGTTACAGAGCTGAACTATCTGACTGAACTACAAGCTGAACTATCTGACCGAGCTTCAGAGTTGAATCATTTGGCGAGCTATTTCGGTGCCTCCGAAGGGCCGGATTATATTCGAACCTCAGCAGAGCCGACCTATCTTAGTATCTCGTCAAGATCGATCCTTATCCCTTCAATGTAAGCGCCGTTGCTGCTTCAAACTACGCTGGATATCTCGAAAGATGAACTACCGTGATCGCAAGAATCGCGGAATGAGCCTTCCAAAATAGGAATGGGAGCTAAATACAACACTTCATCCGTGATTAACGGAATTTCAAATTCTCGATAAAGCATCCGTCAGCTTCATCAACTGCCGATCTCCGTAACTGTTGGGATTCCAGCCTTATCGGATGCGAACTCCCTAAAACGTACACAAAAAAATCAGGTAACGGCTCACCTTCTTGGCAGCATACAAATACCAAATCCCAGGACCAAAGTTGTTAATTTCATTTCGTTTCGGCCATTTCGGTCGAAACATTTCGTTTCGGTGGCTTATCCAAAAAGATGAGCCCTACATTTCGCTTCGAAAGATTTTTTGGTCATTTGGTGCGTTTCGACGTATTTCGGTTGTTTCGACATGTTTCGACCGTTTCGGTAAAATATGTTTCGGGGACCAATTTGTGAATTGTTAAACCTTTCAGGACTATATATATATATATATATATATGTCAAAAAAAAACCCTAATTACCCTATCCTCTTCTTTCAGTCCCATGGCCGCACCTCTCAAAAATTCAAACTATTTATTTTTATGTTGTTATTATTATTTATAAAGAATATGAATTATGAATAAATTTTTCTATATATATATATATTCTGAAACGAAGCACTAAAATGGTCCGATACCGAAATATTTCATTTCATAAGTTAAAACGAAACATAATCCGAAACGAAATTGACAACTTTGCCTAGGACCCCAAGGTATGCTCTCGAAAGCAATCTAAGCCCAAAAAACAACTCTAGCAAATGTCATTGCTCTTGAAAACTCATCTCAAGGAGGAAGATCTTTCTGCTGGAGCCTTTTCCTCTCATCTGTTTGCTCAGAATCTTTACTGACTTGGGCATCGAAGGGTCTTTTGCAGGGACCATCCCCTATGATTCCTGCGTGAGGACTGCCTTACAGGTCCATTCGGATGGAAGAGCGATATCCGGATCTCGATGTGCACCGCCCTCAAGCTGAAAAATGAATTTCATAGCAACAGATTGACGCTAGAGGAAGGGCCCCAAGTTCCTCTGAAAACTTGAAACCAAGGAGACAAGGTTCCATACAAAAAGGACGATTCCTAAATGGCCAACCGCAAGAGAGCAGTCATAGATGTTTCTGATCAAGCCACCTCTCAAAGGCCTGATCCCACCAACAATATGGCACCTTCGCAGCCATCACCAACCGAGATTCCTTTACCGCCAGTAGCCTCGGTCACACAAGATCAATTTGCCATGCTGGTCCAACTAGTTTAAGCCCTGCTACAACTGGTGTAGAGGCTTCTTCGGGGCCTTCTTCCTGCTGCACCCCCTCAGCAGCTTCCTAATGGGACAATCATCTCGGTCCTATTGGTGGTCCCTCCATCCAATCCACTAGAAGCCATCGGCCTCCTGCAATAGCACGACCATAGAGAAGTTGAACTGGCACTGCAGAGGGGAGGAGATAGGAGCCTGCTCAGATCCCATCGGGCTTGCTCCTTACCTCCAGTATTCTCGGTAATTCAATGCCGCGGCTGCGATCCCCTCGTCCCGTTTCTTCAACTGCTCGAGATGATGGGCTACAACGACAACTACGTGCATCGAACCTACTGGCGACGATTGACGCTATTATAATGATTAGTAATGCCCCCCATGTATGGCCAATCGAAGAGGAGATCTAGTTTGAAAGGGTTCGGTGCAAGAGGCTCACCTCTCCAGATGAGGACATCAAAGAGATACCGTACCTCGAGGATATGGAATTCGGATCATCTCCGAGTAATGAAGACCTTCAAAGGATACAATAACCTGAAGACATGGAAATATATTAAACCCCAAGTATGTTACGAGTGAAGTATGCTTGAACCAAGCCATTTTGCTCATTGTAATAAAACTTTACTTTTCGATTCAAATATTTTTTTATTAAATAATAATTTTTCTTGAGTTGTGGATGAAAGGCAGATCTCGCCCAATCATTAACCTATGGGTTTATTTCTTCGTACCTTGGCTGGGCCAAGTAAAAAAAACTTTCTTCGAACCTCAGCACAGCCGAGCAACATTTCTTCGAACCTTGGCATGGCTAAGCAAATTTTTCTCCGTACCTCGGTAGGGTCGAGCAACATTCTCCATACATTGGCAAGGCCAAGTAAATTTTTTCGTACCTCGGCAGGGTCGAACAACATTCTTCATACCTTGGCAGGGCCAAGTAAAAATTTCTTCGTACCTCAGCAGGGCCGAGCATTATTCTTAGTACCTTGATAGGGCCAAGTAAAAATTTCTCCATACTTTGGCACGGTTGAGCAAATTTCTTCGAACTTGGCACGGCCGAGCAACATTTCTCCAAACCTCAGCATGACAGAGCAAATTTTTCTCCGTACCTTGGTAGAGCCGAGCATCATTCTCGTACCTTGGCAGGGTCAAGTAAAAATTTTTCCGTACCTCGGTAGGACCGAGCAACATTCTGCATACCTTGGTAGGGCCAAGTAAAAATTTCTTCATATCTCTGCACGACCGAGCAAATTTCTTCGAACCTTAGCAAGACCAAGCAAATTTTTCTCCGAACCTCGGCATGATCGAGCAACATTTCTTTGATATCGGTACGACCGAGCAAATTTTTCTCCGTACCTCGGCAGGGCTGAGCAACATTCTCCATACCTTGACAGGGCCAAGTAAAAATTTCTCCGTACCTCAATAGGGCTAAGAAACATTCTCCGTACCTTGACAGAGCCAAGTAAAAACTTTGCAAAATCAAGGTTCATCGGCCATGTGCCTTAACCTTCGATTTGGCCACATTTTGCCCAGCTAGATGCTCGGCTTGGCATTTATGGGGCCATCATGATGTGCCTCTGTTGGTTCAAATCCCATCAATGAGATTGAGCCATCATGGACTCTACTCCCTATGCCCAAATCTACGCTTCGGACTAGGGAGTGAAAGGTATGTGATGTGAAAAAAAATTATCTCCGCATCAATAAACGTGCCCGATGACTAAGGCCGAACTACTGAGCTAAACTATTTGGCCGAGCTACAGAGCCAAACTATCTGGTGAGCTATCTCAGTGCCTCGGAAAGACCAAGCTATATTCGAACCTCAGTATGATCGAGCTATCTTAGTACCTCGCCAGGATCGATCCTCATCCCTTCAACGTAAGCGCCATTGCTGCTTCAAACCACGTCGGATATCTTGAAGGATGAACCATCCTGATCGCAAGAATCGCGGAATGAGCCTTCCAAAATGGGAACGAAAGCCAAATACAACACTCTGTCCATAATCAACGGGATTTCAAATTTTTGATAAAGTGTCTGTCAGCTTTATCAATTGCCAATCCCGTAACTATTGGGATTTCGGTCTTATCGGATGTCAACTTCCTAAAACGTGTTCAAAAAATCAGGTAACAACTCATCTCCTTGGTAGCATACAAATACTAAGTCCTAGGACCCTCTAGGTACGCTCTCGAAGGCAATCTAAGCCCAAAAAATAACTCTAGCAAAGGTCATTGCTCCTGAAAAATCATCTCAAGGAGGAAGATCCTTTTGCTGGAGCCTTCTCCTCTCATCTGTTTGCTCAGAATCTTCACTGACTTTGGCATCGGAGGGTCTTCCGCAGGGATCACCTCTTATGATTTCTACGTGATGACTGCCTTACAGGTCCATCCGGACGATAAAGCGCTATCCAGATCCCAACGTGCACTGTCTGCAAGCCGAAGAATGGATTTTCGCAGCAACATATGCGGTCCAAAAACTTAAGTGAAAGTTAATAACGATGTAAAATTATTTTAGGGTATTACCATCTTATTATAAGTTAACACAAATTTATCTCGAGTTGAGTCATTGGTGTTGTAATTAAGAATGACTTCATGCCATGATGAAACTTTATTGTCCCATCATGAGTAGTCTAGCCCTTTTCTCATACCCATTAATATTCGTACCATTCCATATATAGTCCCTTCCGCACACTTAGATCGGCTCTAATACCATTTATAACACTTTAAGCCCATTTCCTGGTTCAACTATTGTGTTAACGGACTAAAATTATTTGACTTAAAAATTTAAGTGAAAATTAATTGATAAAAAATAAATTTGAATTATAAGCGTATAACATATTTCTTTTTCATTCGAGAATCATTTTTAATATTATATAGCTATAATGCAATGTTTTTAAATAAATTTTGAGGATCAAAATAGATTTCGAACGAAAGTTTTACGGATCAAAAGCAATGTTTGCTTATTATTATCTTATTTATTTATTTTATTTATTTATTTTTATATCCGTAGAGGTTCTTGATTGGGTGTGCCACCCTTGCTCGTGGCATCACTGGATCACTTTGGTAAACTAAACTACTTTGAATAGGGCTCTTTAGTAGTGCACGGCTGAATCATATAACCAACCAACCAACTCACACGGAGCCTAAGTTTTTGTAATTACTTGGACAATTAGTGTTAAAGTAAGCAAAGGTAAGTGCATCACACGTGAGAGGCAGCTCGATCTATTAATCAAGGCCCTATTTTTGAAAGATTTTGACAATGAAGGGCCCTACATGGATGGAAGGAAGCACATTCTTGGTTTAAGTTCGATGGACACCAACAAACATATCGCATCAGCAAAGGTACAACTAGACCATAAATGAACAAGAAAAAAAAATCGAGCTGGTCACCAAACGAAGGAATCCAGCGGTGCACGGGCTCTCCTACGCTCTAAGAAAGTAGCCGGTTGGTTTGGCTATGTCAACGTGTGGGTAATCGGGATGGAACTTTTTTTTTTTTTTTTTTTTTTTTTTTTTTTTTAAACGGACGATCATACACTCCTCATATGAATCAACCCAGATACAGATAAACCTCCTTTGTGTCATCGAAAAAGATCGGCTTTTAGACGTAGAAAAAACCTTTGCTTGTAGACCACGCAAGCCTCCATGTTGCTCAAAAGTGTCAAGCCATGGCGACCTCGGTTTTATTCTAACAAAAAAAAAATATTTGTGCATATAATGTTTCAAATTGATTGCTGGTTCATTTAACTTTATTAATGGAACAAAATTATATAATTCTATAACTTAAGTAAAAATTAATAGATAATAAATAAAATTAAGTTATGAGTATATTTTATGCAACATAAATTATTCTACAGACTTTTCTTTCATCGTTTCTTATAATGCAACGTTGTTATCATTATACATCATAAACTGATCAAAATTTATCTTAAGCCATTTTATAGATAGTCATTTTCTAATATTCTTCAACTTTTATACATTCGGATCAGCTCATCTATTAGCCCAATTAATTTGTTAATAAAATTACATGACTCAAAAACTTAAGTGAATAATAGATAGCAAGTGAATTTGAGTTATAAGTACATTAATTATATTTTTTTCTATTTAATATAGATTTATTTTTAAGGTTTTATATCAAATTAGTAATATGAAGACATGGAAATAGATTAAACCCCGAGTATGTTACGAGTGAAGTATGCCTGAACCGAGCCATTTTGCTCATTGTAATAAAAGTTTACTCTTCGATTCAAATATTTTTTTTATTAAATAATAATTTTTCTTGAGTTATGGATGAAAGGCAGGTCTTGCCCAATCATTAACCTATGGGTCCATTTCTTCGTACCTTATCTAGGCCAGATAAAAAAAACTTTCTCTGAACCTCAGCACGGCCGAGCAAATATTTCTCCAAACCTCGATAGGGCTGAGCAACATTCTCCGTACCTTGGCAGGGCCAATTAAAAATTTCTTCATACCTCGGTAGGACCGAGCATCATTTTTCATACCTTGGCAGGGCCAAGTAAAAATTTTTCGTACCTTAGCAGGGCTGAGCATTATTCTCCGTACCTTGGCAGGGCCAAGTAAAATTTTCTCCATACCTGGCTCGGCTGAGCAAATTTCTTCGAGCGTCGGCATGATAGAATAAATTTTTATAGTACCTTGGCAGGGTCGAGCATCATTCTCCGTACCTTGACAGGGTCAAGTAAAATTTTTTCGTACCTTAGTAGAATCGATCAACATTCTTCGTACCTTGACAGAGCCAAGTAAAAATGTCTTCATATCTCGGCACTGCCGAGCAAATTTCTCCGAACCTCGGCAAGACCAAGCAAATTTTTCCCCGAACCTCGGCACGGCCGAGCAATATTTCTCCGAACCTCAGCATGGCCGTGCAAATTTTTCTCCGTAGCTCGGCAGGGCCGAGC
The DNA here is from genome assembly GCA_900491605.1 of Calamus simplicifolius. Lineage (NCBI taxonomy): Eukaryota > Viridiplantae > Streptophyta > Magnoliopsida > Arecales > Arecaceae > Calamus > Calamus simplicifolius. Next base: position 523,736 of record UESW01004281.1, read on the forward strand.
AACATTCTCTATATCTGGGCAGGGCCAAGTAAAAATTTTTCCATACCTCGATAAGGTCGAGCAACATTCTTCGTACCTTGATAGGACCAAGTAAAAACTTTGCAGAATTAAGGTTTTTAACCTTCGATTTGGCCACGTTTCGCCCAGCTAGATGCTTAGCTTGGCATTTATGGGGCAATCATGACGTATCTCTGTTGGTTCAAATCCCACCAATGAGATTGAGCCATCATGGACTCTACTCCCTATGCCCGAACCTACGCTTCGGACTAGAGAGTGGGGGCATGTAATGCGAAAAAAAATTATCATTGCATCAATAAACGTGCATGATGATTAAGGCCGAACTACTGAGCCGAACTATCTGGCAAGCTACCTCAGTGCCTCGGAAGGGCCGAGCTATATCCAAACCTCAGTAGGACCGAGCTATCTTAGTACCTCACCAGGATCAATTCTCATCCCTTCAACGTAAGCGCCATTGTTGTTTCAAACCATGCTGGATATCTCAGATGATGAACCATCTCGATCACAAGAATCACGGAATGAGTCTTTCAAAATGGGAATGGAAGCCAAATACAACACTTCGCCTATGATCAATGAAATTTCAAATTTTTGATAAAGCGCCCGTCAGCTTTATCAATTGCCAATCCCCATAACTGTTAGGATTCCGGCCTTATCAGATGCCAACTCCCTAAAATATACTCAAAAAATCATGTAACGGCTCACCTCCTTGGCCGCGTACAAATACCAAGTCCCAGGACCCTCTAGGTACGCTCTCAAAGGCAATCTAAGCCCAAAAAATAACTCTAGCAAAGGTCATTGCTCTTGAAAAATCATCTCAAGGAGGAAGATTATTTTGCTGGAGCCTTCTCCTCTCATCTATTTGCTTAGAATCTTTATTGATTTGGGCATTGGAGGATCTTTCGCAGAGATCACCCCCCATGATTTCTGCGTGAGGACTGTCTTGCAGGTCTATTCGAACAGAAAAGTGCTATCCGGATCCTGACGTGCACCGCTCTCAAGCCGGAGAACGGATTTTTGTAGCAACACATGTGATCCAAAAACTTAAGTGAAAGTTAATGGCGACATAAAATTATTTTAGGGTATTACCATCTTATATAAGCTAACAAGAATTTATCTCGAGCTGAGTCATTGGCGTTGTAATTAAGAGTGACTTCCTGCTATGATGAAACTTTATCATCATCCCATCATGAGTAGTCTAGCCCTTTTTGAAAGAATTATGCCCTGAAAGCCAATCACAGTTGTTGTATTAGTGGCAAAATTTGTAATTTCTCTCAACTCAAGAATAATAATAGAGGCAATTTTATATTTCATCATATGCTGTGTCTTATATTTTTTATGATGAACCCCATAGAATAGAGCAATGTTTTTAGGGTTACAAAGATAACAGTGAGACCTAAAACCTATAAACCCTAATCTAGAATATTCCTAGTCATAGGATCATCGATTTGGGGATCGATGAATCCGGATAGACTAGCACATCTTATGTATACTCGATTGTGAGGGTGGTTGGTCTCACAACCACTTGTGTAGGGATACTAATACAAAGATGTGGGTGCTCATTAGGTTATGAGTTCACTGAATTGATCCAATAGGAGAACATCAAATGAAAGCTTTACTTACTTGTCATAATATATTGTTCTCTAAGTGGGAGTTGTGCAAGTAATCCTTAGACCTGAGACCACCATAGTATCTTATGCATATGAATCCATATTTTGGTTCATATTCATTCATAACAAATGGTTATGTACGGGGTGATGCTAGATATGAAGGATTGTGTATAAAGGTAATGAGTAGGTCAACAAGGAATCGATGACTCCTAGTAAGAGGAGTATTTATCCCAAGTAATCTCATCAAATGTTGACTCAGAAAATCTTTGATCAAAGTATGATGAAATTAGAAAATGTTTTCTTATTTATCATCGGTTGAGTCTTCATTAATGATTAGAGATTCAAATGAAATTAAGTATGAGGGTTTGACATTTATCCATGCCCATCACTTAATCGGGATAAAGAAATATCGAAGGATTGAATTGCACAGTAACTTGCCACTAAAGGATATTTTGGTAATTTTTATCAAATTTCTCATCTTCTGGGTAGGTATGATACATTGCTAGATGTCAATCTTGTCTTGTAAGTTTTTATAAATCAATTAGATTGATTTCATAAGTCAATTTGAAGGTTGGTCCAGATTGACAGTTTAAGTTAGCCCGATTTGACCTGTTCAGATAGTCGGATACATAATCGGGCTAAATCAAAAACCTACTGCTGGCTAGATGAGGAACCCAGAGGGTTGCACACAATAGAGAATTAATTGAAGAAGTTGAAAATATTTTTATTAGGATTTTTGGATCCTAATTGGTTGGCCAAGATCGCATACTAGCATATGCGAGCTAACCCGAGCTCCTGACTTAATCTATTTAGGTCCATTTGCTTGCTGATTAGGCTAATAAATTTAAGTTGGATTTAAATTAACATTATACATGTGTTGGGCAGCCTATCTAGAGTTTAATCTAAATTTATGGGATTTTTTAGATTTTTTATGATGATCAAATTCGAATTGGATTCGAATTTCAGTCTGATTTGGTTAGTTTGGATTGACCCGGGGCCTTAGTCCTTTTTTGAATCATTTTATTTCGAATTTAAATAAGTTTAATTTATTAAATATCATTTAAATTTGTTAATAAAATAATTTAATAAATTAAATATTTAATATGTACTTGGTGGGGTTTGAACCGAAGACCCCTTGGACTCTTGGCACCCCCTCGGAGCGGATAGAAGCGCTCCTCACGTAAAATGTCTCTACCCTTTCTTCATGCCCCTTGGATGGCGCCCTTTCTCTCCATCCAATGCCTCTCATTGCTGCCCTTTCGTTTCTATTTAAAGGGGGCAGCAGATGGGATTCTGAGAACAAAAAAAGAAAGAGAAAACAGAGAGCCCATAAGCCCTCCTTCTCCCCTATTCTTCTCCTCTTGTCTTAATGTCACTATCATATTAACACAAAGCCCTAAGTTGAGATAGAGAAAGGCTATTAGAGTGTGTAGAGGCTTGTTGGAAAGCTTTTAGAAAGCTTTTGAAGAGGAGAAAGTCCAAAGAGGCATTAAAAGGCTGCATATGATAAAAAGGCTGCCAGAAAGGTTCTAGCAAGCAAATAGGAGTGCTTCTTCGAATTGATTCTCATGTGGATCACCTTTGGAGGGCATACACTTATGTGCCTCTTGGAGATTATTGGATTTAGCAATCCAGGTATTTTTCTTACTCCTTTTATTTTATATTTTAATTGATTTACTTTTTGAACTGCATAAAGGCGATCTTGGAAATTAGGGCTTTTGGCGATGTTTGTTTTTCAAAATGATTAAAGTTTATGAAAAGCATGCCTTCAAGCATTCCAAAATTTTCATCACTTTTCTCATACCCATTAACATTTGCACCGTTCCATATATAGTCACTTCCGCACACTTAAATCGGCTCTAATACCATTTATAACGCTTTAAGCCCATCTTCTGGTTCAATTATTGTGTTAACAGACTAAAATTATTTGGCTCAAAAATTTAAGTAAAAGTTAATTGATAAAAAATAAAATTAAATTATAAGCATATAATATATATATATTTTTATTTAAAAATCATTTTAATTATATAACTATAATGCAATGTTTTTAAATAAATTTTGAGGATCAAAATAGATTTCGAACGAAAGTTTTAAGAATCAAAAGCAATGTTTGCTTTTTATTTTCTTATTTATTTGTTTTATTTATTTATTTTTATATCCATAGAAGTTCTTGATTGGGTGTGCCACCCTTGCTCGCGGCATGGCTGGATCACTTTGGAAAACTAAACTACTTTGAAAGGTTATAAACATCTTAAGGCTCTTTTTTTTTTTTTGGTACAAATGGGTGATCATACAACATGCGTACGAGTCAACCCATATTTATCAAATACAAAAGTTGCTGAAGATACAAAGGACATGGATCACCCTGCCTTCAACTCCAATAACCAGAATGATGAGCCACAAATGCAGCCACCCAGTCAGCCACCGAGTTAGTTCACAATAGATGTGGCGAATCTGGACTCCATGGGCCTCCCTCAAGATCGACCATATATCATATAGGAGCGGATTGATAGGGACTTGGAAGCCATTATCCTTCCGCATCCACCGGATAATAGTCATAGAGTCACCCTCAATAATGAGGTTGTAAGCATGAAGGATCCGGACCATATAGGAGAGACCCACCCAAGCATCATAAAGCTCAGACATAGGGACAGAGGAATCCAGGCTACCAAAGCCCCCAGCCGCCACCAGATCACCCTCCGACCCACGAATGACAAAAGCGGAACCAACCAATCTACCTCAGACGCTTCCATCAAAGTTGATTTTGACAAACCCTGGTGGAGGGGCTCCTAAGAAATGAAAACCGTATGCCGGTTCGCTGCCAAAGCAGCAGGGGAACCCCAGAAGCCAGAGAAGTCAGTGTAGGGAGAAATGATCTCCGAGGCATACATATTTTAAAATTTGATAACAATTATCAATGCGGAAACTTAAAGATTACGTATTAATGTATCTAACATGCATCAAAATCATATCTTTGCCTTATACTATAGGATCGTTTGATCTAAATTATGCATATAAATAAAAATATCAAGATCATATCTTGATCTTCAAGATGAGAAGTCATACTACTCGTCTTGAAGCCCGCCTTAAGATCTAGGGATCAAATCACTTACCTTAAGAACAATAGGTAAATCCTTTGTGCTCTACAGCTGTTCAATCATCCGACCTCTAGTATCGTCCACGCGAAGCCCCGAATGATCGGATTCCCAGGAGTGCTAGCTTGCAGAAAAATAACTTTGCTGATCTGAATCCTTCCACTTGAATCTTCTTCCAAGATCCACCAAACTTTCGATGACACCAAAATTACACCAGGATTTTATGTTCTAACTCTTTAGAATTTCAATCCACGACATATCGTGTGTTGTGTTCTTTTCTGGTGAAGAATGTCCTCCAATTTATAGGCTCAATTCTAACACTTAGAATTCTGCCGTTTAGTTAAAACCAAAGAGACGCAACCTTTGGTTAATTTCGACGTTTGGTTAATTCCGACGTTAGGTGAAAACCAAAGAGATGTGAATTCTAACACTTAGAATTCCATCGCATGGTTGATTCAAAGAGGCACATTTATTCCATATAAATTCTAACACTTTAGAATTCCAGCGGAACCATTAGAGAAGATTAATGTTATACATTAAATTCTACATGAGAATATAATCTCTCATGAGATGAGATTTCAACCATCTCATCATGTGAGATCCTTATGTGAGAAAACTCTTTTTACACATAGGGTTTGGCTTTGGGTTTTGGTTTAAGCTGATTTGAATTTATTGGATTGAACCTACATAAATCATGGTCCTAGCCCAAATCAAATTTGGCTAGTCCTGAATCTATTTAAATCCAAATTAAGTTTAATTTCAAATCAATATTTGAAATTGATTAGTCCTTCTAATAGACTTAAACCTAATTGAATCTGATTCACTTGTACTTAACCCAATTAAGATAATTCAATCAATCAAATTGATTAATTAAATCATATACGATTCTCAATTATTGATCAGCAAATAGATCATCCTAAGAAACTTCTATGCATGTGACTCTCTAGGTTCGAACATAAGCCGGTAGTATAGAAACAACTTTCTATACTAATCGATGTGCCCATCTAGCAATGGAACCCGACGTCCGGATAGGTCGAAGAGTTGCCGAGCAAACTCCAAGAATCCTAAGAAATAGTTACCGTATAATTTATCCTTTTGACCACAAATGCTAAGGATAGCTTAAGAGCCTGTCAACTCTAAACAACAAATCCATAAAGTGATCTCAACTTTAGTGATCATGTGACCTTCACATGAAGTGCCTTGGCTAAGGTCTTGCTAAATTGAAACACAAGCATTTCTCCTTTTAACGGGATAGGTCAAATTCCATCTTGATCCATAACTGACTACCACAAGTACTTGACTGCACCCAGTAATCTTTTGTAGCTGGATTAGAAATCCAGGTGGTCCGACACCTAAGTACAATGAGTTACTTGCAAGTCACCGATTGTGATCTTCAGGTCTAAAGGATACTTATACCCATATCTTCTTGGATTAACTCTTGACAGCAGAGTATCCAGAAATGAGTCACGTTCGGTGAAATGTACTCCTACACTTTCACCTGTATGTCATACCAGTGTCTCTGCACTCCTTGGTTAAGAGGACAACCAACAAATATGATATACAACGTCCTATAATTGATAGTACTATGACCCTTTCATAGTATATCATTTGATCGCGAACTCTTTTGAAGACCTTCAAAGATAAATCCTCCTTTATCATGAAGGAGATCCTGAGGGCTTCATTACTATTAGGAATTTTAAGAAGATGTACTTGTAATGAATAAACTGCCAAATAACTTTTATTAATTTATCAATTTATATGTAATTTACATTAGTACAATCATCAAATGATTGACTTTAGGATACATTTCCCAACAAACTCCTACTTAGCCTAAAGCCACTCATTACAGTATCTAATACCCATCTTCAATTTATAGTCGTTAAACTCCTTGATGCTGAGTGCTTTAGTAAATGGGTCACCTAGGTTTTCCTTTTTGTCAATCTTCTAAAGATTTATGTCACATCGTTCTACAATCTCTCGAATGAGATGAAATCGGCGCAGTATGTGCTTGGTGCGCTGATGTGCTCATTGTTCCTTTACTTGAGCTATGGCACCAGTGCTGTCACTGTACAACAGGACTGGTCCATCTATGAAAGGTGCCACTCCAAGCTCGGAGATAAACTTTTGCAGCCACACAGCTTCTTTCGTAGCATCTGATGCAGCGATGTATTTTGCCTCGCACACCGAATCTGCCACGGTATGTTGCTTAGAACTTTTCCAGCAAACAGCTCCACCATTCAGGATAAACACAAAACCTGATACACTTTTGCTATCATCATGATCTGATTGGAAATTGGAATCAGTATATCCAACAAGTTTCAAATCAGACTCTCCATAGACTAACCACTGGTCCTTAGTATTTCTCAAATACTTAAAGATTGTCTTAACAACTTGCCAGTTTTTTCTCCTGGATCAGATTGGTATCTACTCACTACTCCTAGTGAGTATGCCACATCTGGTCTTGTACATGTCATGGTGTACATAATCGATCCAACTGTCGAAGCATATGGAATTCGACTCATACATTCTCTTTTATTAGAAGTTGTCGGACAATCCTTCTTAGAAAGATGAATTCCATGGCCTATCGGAAGATAGCCTTTCTTGAAATTCTCCATGCTAAACCTCTTTAGCATGGTGTCAATGTACGTAGATTGGGATAAACCAAGCATCTTCTTAGATCTATCTCTATAGATCTTCATCCCTAGGATGTATGATGCTTCTCCCAGATCTTTCATGGAGAATTGTGATGATAACCATGTCTTTATTCCTTGTATGCAGGGACATCATTCCCGATTAAGAGAATACCATCCACATATAATACAAGAAATATAATAACAGAACCGTTAGCCCATTTATAAATGCAATGTTCTTCTTTATTCTTAATAAAGATATAAGATTTGATCACTTTATCAAATCGTATATTCCAACTCCTAGATGCTTGCTTAAGTCCATAAATAGACTTCTGTAGCCTGCATACTTTAGACTCGTCTTCAAATATAAAACCTTCAGGCTGTATCATATACATCTGTTCTTCTAAATCACCATTTAGAAAAGCAGTTTTAACATCCATCTGCCAAATCTCATAATCTAAGTGTGCTACTATAGCTAGCATAATCCGAATGGATTTCAGCATCGCCACAGGAGAAAACGTTTTATCATAGTCAATACCATAACATTGACGATACCCCTTGGCAACCAGATGTGCTTTATAGGTCTCTACCTTTCCGTCTGCGCCTCTTTTCCTCTTGAAAACCCACTTACACCCTATGGGTTTTATCCCTTCGGTTGGGTCAACTAATGTCCATACATTATTGTCCTTCATGGAATCAAGTTTGGATTTCATGGCATCAAGCCATTTATTAGAGTCAGTCCTTTGCATAGCATCCATATAGGTGATCGGATCCTCGTTGTTGTCATCGAGTTCAACAAGATCTTCATTCTGGACCAAAAAACCTAAGTATCTATCCGGTTGATGTGGTACTCTACCAGATTGCCTTAATGGTGCATCTAAAATGGGTTTTGAGTTTGATCTAATCAACTCAGATTCTAAGGGTTCAAAGGTTTGTATTTTTCCTTCTACTTGATGAACTTCCTCAAGTTCAACATTAGAGCTATTTGTTCCTTCACTAAGGAACTCCTTTTCAAGAAAAATTGCTCTATTACTAATGAACAACTTTTATTCTTCAGTATTGTAGAAGTAATATCCTTTAGTTTCTTTCGGATAGCCGATAAAAAAATATTTATCAGATTTGGGTTCAAGTTTGTCCGATTTTGCACATTTCACATAAGCCAGACACCCCTAGACTCTCAGATAGGTGATAACTAGTTTATGGCCATACCACATCTCATGTGGAGTTTTAGAAACAGACTTACTTGGAACCTTATTGAGAATATGACAAGCTGATTCTAATGTATATCCCCAAAATGATATTGGCAAGCTTGCAAAACCCATCATGGACCGAACCATGTCTAACAGAGTTTGATTCCTTCTTTCCGACACACTGTTATGCTGCGGTGTTCCAGGAGGAGTCCATTGAGAGAGAATCTCATTCTTCCTTAAATATGTCACAAAGTCATTTGAAAGGTATTCATCTCCTCGATCTGATCGAAGGGTTTTAATACATTTTCCTGTTTATTTTTCTACTTCTTTATGATATAGTTTGAACATTTCAAACGACTCAGATTTATGTCTCATAAGATAGACATAACCGAACCTAGAAAGGTCATCTGTAAAAGTAATGAAGTAGTAAATCCATCTTTGGCACAAGTGCTCATTGGTCCACATACATCAGTATGTACTAGACCCAATAGCTCTTTAGCTCTTTCATCTTTTCCAGTAAAAGATGACTTGGTCATTTTACTAAGAAGACAGGATTCACAGGTAGTTAATGATTCACAATCATCAACTCGAAGGATGCCCTCCTGAGTTAACCTGTTTAATCTGTTCTTGTTGATATGTGCCAAAGATAAATATCTGTGACATCAATTGTTGTAGGGTGCTTACTTGATTTGTACACTATATTCACAGGCTGTGATAATATATAAATGCCATTAGATACATGCCCAGTCATTACAGTGACTCTATTCATAATGATATTCAAAGTAACATCCTTTATTGAAATTTCATAATGACTTTTGGCCAGAAGGCCTACAGAAATTACGTTCAACAAGAACGTTGAGCAAAAATGACAATCATTTAGTACAATGCCATTTCTATTGAAAACTATTTCAAGAACTCCTAATGCCAGAACTGGAACTAATCTTTCATCACCGACATTAAGGAATCTTTCATTGTTCTCAAATCTTCTAGTAACTTGTAGTCCCTGCAATGAATTATAAATGTTAAAAGGACTCCCGGTATTCAATACCCATGTCTGATTATCATATACAGAAAAATTACAAGGTGTTATCATATAAATACCTTGTTGAGCAACATCTTGCCCTTTTTTCTTCTTTGGCCTGTTTGGATCAAGTGTGGCAATGTAAAGAGGATAGTTCCTCTTCCAGTGCCCTTGCATTTTGCAATGAAAGCATTTAGCTTGATTTTTATCAACTTTCTTCTTCTGTATCTGACCCCTTATAGATGTCCTAGCATGTTGCACCTTTTTCTTATTCTTTTTCTTCTTCCCTTTTCCAAAGGGTTGACGCCCTACCTTAGATCCTTCAACCACATTAACCAAACCCTTAGAGAGCTAGTTGTCCTTCTGAAAGTTATGTAACAATCCCAACAAACTGTTGTAGTTGACTGCAGGCTTTGCCATTCGATAATGAGTAAGGAAAGGTCGGAAGGATGGAGGTAAGGAATTCATGATTGCATCTTTTCCCAACTGCTCACGTAGGGGAAAGCTGAGCTTGCTTAGGAGTTCTATCTTCTCAATCATGTACAATACATGATCAGTGATAGGAGATCCATCCCTCATTCAAGCATTAAAAATAGCACAACTAGTTTTGTGCCTTTCAACGTCGTCGAGTGTGCCGAAAGATTCATTCAACGCTTGAATGATTTCTTCTGGCTGAGCATTCTCGAACCGGCGACCGAATTCATCGTTCATTGCTGCTAGCATGATGCAACGCACGCTAGTTTTATCATTGAGCCACTTCTGATAAGTGGCTCTCTCAGAACTTTGGGTATTTGCATCAGGTATCTTTGGTGCAGGATTATTCAGAATATATAGAACCTTTCATGCTTAAGGACGATCTTAAGTTTTCTAAACCAGCTATTGAAATTTAAACCATTCAACTTGTCACTATCCAATAGGGAGCTTAATGATAAATTAGTGGCCATTTTCTACATAAGGAAAAACTAAAGTCTAGTAGTATATAAATTGATTCAGTCTAAAGATTTGGACTTTAATCTAAAGATTCTCTCACTATTTTATTCATATTGGCAGCCTCTACATCCCAATTCGAAGAATTATTCTTAATTCTTTAGTGGGCACTAAGATCTACATAGACTACATACAGGCTCAAGTGAAGCTTGGCCAACCCATATGCATCTAAGAGTAGGTTCAAAACCAATTGTTTCCCAAACAACTCTTAGTGTTCAGTTTTGCCCCATGTTCCTCTTCAGCCGATATGAAGTGCCTCCACTGAAAGTTTTGGTTAGGTCCAACCATTAAATAATATAATCAGTGCAATCTATCAATAAACAACCAAGCCCAAGTGAAGCTCGGCCCACCTGACTGTCTATTTAATAGTTACATTGACTTATTATATAATGAATGATAATTTCGATGGTTGACAAGCACCAGGGGTGGAGTGCCTCCAATGATTATCAAGACATCAGACTCATTATCACCCACCTTAATGGGAGGCTATGATCTAGTTATCATATAACTATTTTATTTTAAGGACCTAATAATTTTAGAGGATTTAATAATCTTAAGATAAATTGACTAATCAAGTTCTCCTACTGAATCTATGAAATCAGTAGAATGAAACAAGATTAAGTCAGGTTAAGTGGCACCTAAATCAGTCAGACTGATTTCCTTAGAGGCATGGGTCAACTCGAATATGGTAAATGGTCTTAATCATAAATGGTTCATCATATTGACCAGGTAGGTGAGATCGATGGGAGGGATATGCCATTAACTCATTAAAGACGCATTAATACGAGTAGCTCCCAATTAAAAACCATTCGATCATTGATCCTAGAGCAACTTGCCAACTCACCTTGACATCATATGGTTAACCAATTTTGATTTGACCATCTAAGAGATTCATGCTCAACCACGGAGCCTAATCTACCTCCATTTGGTTTAATCAAAGACAAGGACATGATCAACTACAACTATTATTTGATTTAGAGCATCCTTAACCTAATCTAATCAATTTAGATTTGATCAAATACTCTTATAGTCCATTTGATTTAAACCTTAGGGTTTAACCCTTTATGGACCTGATTTAGCTAACCCAAAAAATAAATATATTTCGTATATCCATAACAGCCATGTCATATATTTTGAATCATGCATCACTTGCATTATACAACTACTCATAATTCCTATATTTAGATCATATCTAAAAAGATTATGAATAAATATTTGACATTCAAATAAGACTCTCATATTTATGTTTTTATATTAAACATGCAATCATAATGCTTTTATACAACATTAGTATGTATTAAATATAAAATAATTATCATGCTTTTATAAAACATCAATATGTATTAAATATAAAACATTTTGAGAGTGCAGGACCGCTATATGTTGAATGGGATAATTTGGATTGTTAATCCATGTGATCCGTTTTGGCTATTATTACAAAATTAATAGGAGTATTAATTTATATGCAATAAATTAGATCAAAATGAAACCAGTGCTCTTATACCATTTGTAAGAAGAAATGATCTTCGAGGCAAGCATATTTTAAAATTTGATAATAATTATCAATGCGGAAACTTAAAGATTACATATTAATGTATCTAACATGCATCAAGATCATATCTTTGCCTTATACTATAGGATCGTTTGATCTAAATTATGCATATAAATAAAAACATCAAGATCATATCTTGATCTTCAAGATGATACTACTCATCTTGAAGCCTACCTTATGATTTAGGGTTCAAATCACTTATCTTAAGAACAATAGGTAAATCTTTTGTACTCTGCAACCGTTCAATTGTCTGGCCTCTAGTATCATCCACGCGAAGCCCCGAATGATCGGATTCCCGAAAGTGCTAGCTCGAGGAAAAATAACTTTGCTGATCTGAATCCTCCCACTTGAATCTTCTTCCAAGATCCACCAAACTTTTGGTGATACCAAAATTACACCAGGATTTTATGTTCTAACTCTTTAGAATTTCAATCCACGACATATCGTGTGTTGTGTTCTTTTCTGGTAAAGAATGTCTCCAATTTATAGGCTCAATTCTAACACTTAGAATTCTGCCGTTTGGTTAAAACCAAAGAGACACAACCTTTTGTTTAATTCCAACGTTCAGTGAAAACCAAAAGAGACGCAACCTTTGGTTAATTTCGATGTTCAGTGAAAACCAAAGAGACGCGGCACGCAACCTTTAGTTAATTTCGACGTTCGATGAAAACCAAAGAGACGCGCCGTTTGGTTAATTCTGATGTTTGATCAAAACCAAAGAGATGTGAATATTAACACTTAGAATTCCATCCGTTAAAGAGGCACATTTATTCTATATAAATTCTAACACTTTGAATTTCATAATGTTATACATTAAATTCTACATGAGAATTTAATCTCTCATGAGATAAGATTTTAATTTCTCATGAGATGAGATTTCAACCATCTTATCATGTGAGATCCTTATGCGAGAAAACTCTTTTCACATATGGGGTTTGGCTTTGGGTTTTGGATTAAGCTGATTTGAATTTATTGGATTGAACCTACATAGATCATGGTCCTAGCCCAAATCAAATTTGGCTAATCCTGAATCTATTTAAATCCAAATCAAGTCTAATTTCAAATCAATATTTGAAATTGATTAGTCCTTCTAATAGACTTAAACCTAATTGAATCTGATTCACTTGTACTTAATCCAATTAAGATAATTCAATCAATCAAATTAATTAATTAAATCATATACGATTCTCAATCCTTGATCAGCAAATAGATCATCCTAGGAAACATCTATGCGTGTGACTCTCTAGGTTCGCACCTAAGCCGGTAGCATAGAAATAACTTCTATACTAATCGATGTACCCATCTAGCAATGGAACCCGACGTCCGGATAGGTCGAAGAGTTGCCGAGCAAACTCCAAGAACCCTAAGAAATAGTTACCGTATAATTTATCCTTTTGACCATAAATGCTAAGGATGGCTTAAGAGCCTGTCAACTCTAAACAGCAAATCCATAAAGTGATCTCAACTTTAGTGATAATATGACCTTCACATGAAGTGCCTTGGCCAAGGTCTTGCTAAATTGAAACACAAGCATTTTCCTTTTAACGGGATAGGTCAAATTCCATCTTGATCCGCAACTGACTACCACAAGTACTTGACTGCACCCAGTAACCTTTTGTAGCTGGATTAGAAATCCAGGTGGTTCGACACCTAAGTACAATGAGTTGCTTGCAAGTCATCAGTTGTGATCTTCAGGTCTAAAGGATACTTATACCCATATCTTCTCGGATTAACTCTTTACAGCAGAGTATCCAAAATGAGTCACGTTCGGTGAAATGTACTCCTACACTTTTACCTGTATATCATACCATTGTCTCTACACTCCTTGGTTAAGAGGACAACCAACAAATATGATATACAACGTCATATAATTGATAGTAATATGGCCCTTTCATAGTATATCATTTGGTCGCGAACTCTTTTGAGGACCTTCAAAGATAAATCCTCCTTTATCATGAAGGAGATCCTGAGGGCTTCATTACTATTAGGAGTTTTAAGAAGATGTTCTTGTAATGAATAAACTACCAAATAACTTTTATTAATTTATCAATTTATATGTAATTTACATTATCACAATCATCAAATGATTGGCTTTAGGATACAATTTGCAACAGTCAGAACCACTTATATAGAAGCCCCGAGCACAATCCGTCGTTAGAGTTCTAATTTTCCGCATAGTCCTCTGAAAAGATATACTATCATCAGTAAAGATAGCCTGGTTCCTAGACAACCAAATCTGATAGGCCGTAGAAGCCCAAAGAGCACTTCTGAACCGAGAAGCCTTCCGGAGGTCATCTAAGAAATAGGAGCACCGAGAGTGCAGATGATCCGCTCTACAACAATAACCAACTGGCAACCAGATCCGTCCCACTCTAGGACAAGAGAAGATGACATGATCAGTAGACTCCGCCTCCAGTCCACACAATGGACAACTAGGTTGGATAGGCCATCCTCTCCTCCCAAGCAAAGCACAAGTAGGGAGGCAGTCCCATAGAAGCTTCCAGATAAAGAGCTGGACCCTGGGGAGGATGGGAAGCTTCCAGATCCATGAAGCATCCCGCGACTCCTGAGCCTGAGGCCTGACAATCTTCACAAGATCCTTAGTGGGTGCCCTAGAAAGACTGGATCTTCGCCATAGTCTGACATCAGAAGAGATACCCGGGATGAGCGGCATGGATAAAATCCGACGAGAAAGCTCCTCTCCAAAGAGACAGGACATCAGCGGAGTCCTCCAAGAAGGAGGGTCAGAATAGATCAACTCCATAACTCTCATACCACTAGGGATGTCAATACTAAAGAAGGAGGGCCATCGAGAGAGAGAGGGATGTCAGAAATCCAGGTGTCCTGAATAACGTCAATGGAAGATCCATCTCTAATCATCCATGAAGTGTTAGATAGAATGAAGCTACCATACCGACAAACCTCCTTCCAAAAGGAATAATATCGACGTTGTGGCTGAATATGCAGTGAGGAGGGCCAATCACCATATGTAGCATGCATAAAAGTATTTCATAGGCACTGAGGCTCCAGGATGAACCGCAAAGCATGCCTGGCCAATAGGACCTCCCTTTTGACTGACAAGGACTGAATACCAAGTCCTCCCTTCTGAATCGGTATACAGACCCTCTCTCACGCCATAAGGTGAATACCATGTCTGTCCTGCATAAAGGCCCATAGAAAGTCCCTAAAACATTTCTCAATCCTCTTAAGGTAAGAGATCGGGATGATAGCATTAGAAAAAAGATATATAGGCAGAGAGAAAAGTACCGAACGGATAATAGTGACCCTCGCTATCATAGATAATCCCGTAACATCTTAAGGTTGCGTTTGGTAGCTGGTAATCCATCCAGATTACCGGTAATTTAAACTGGGCCCATCGGATAGCTGTGTTTGGTATACATTTTTTTGGGTAATCTATCTTGCAACGGTAATCTGGATTACCTCATGAGAGGTAATCCAGATTACCTCAGGGGGAGGTGGCTATCCAGATTACCGGACTGATAAACTTTTTTTTGACAAAATTATCCCTGTCCCCTTATCTTCCTTTTTAAATGAGATAAATAAGGAAAGAGAATAAAAAGAGAGACCGTGAGCAAAGGAAAGAGGAAAGGTGGAGACGCCAACAAATCTGATCGATTTCAAAGGTAAATTATCATCCTTTTATTCAAACTTTATAGGCATGGAACGATTGTTTGTATGTAACAATATTTCAAAATTATCCTTTCCCAAAAAGCCAAGAAAAGGCTCATGTTTATCTTATTTTAAAAGGATAAATAACAGATAATGCTCATATTTATATGATAAATAAACTTTTATATTAGTTGTTCTTTTTCTTTCTCTATCCGTTTCTTTTTTTTTAAGTAGCAGTTTCTTTTGTTTTGCTACAAACGAAAGAGACTGCTTTTTTTTTTTTTTTTTCTTATCAGTTTTTTTGTTACGGCCGTTCTTTTTTTTTTTTTTTCAGTTTCTTTTTTTATAAACGGAAGAGGCTGGTGCATTGTAGATAATATACGTTGCAATCAAGTACTTAAATTCTAATGAATAAGCTTAGCAGAATTCATATTATAGTACTATTAATAGTATATATTTTAATACCATGCGTTAACTGATGCTGATTAAATAAGATCTCATTAATGGCTTGCTGTAACTTCTTCCAACAGAAAAAAAAAAACTCAGATAAGCTAACAGCCAGGCCCTTAACGTCTTTTTTTTTCTTTTTTACCAAATCCGGCGCATGCATCTTCGATCCTCGCCTTTTAACGAACCCCATGTAAACCAGGTTGAATGGCTGATCCTTACTAGCATATAAATCGATGCATAGTTCCTAAATTTCTTATATTCTCCTTCTTATATATATATATATATATATATATATATATATATATATATATATATATATATATATATATATATATATATATATATATATGAATTTTATACTATTCATAGTATATGTTTAAATAAAAAATATGATTGTAACTAATATCCAACTTTTATACCTAAACTTAATAGTATATATATAAATTTTTAATAGATTTGATTTAGGGGTATTTTGGGGATTTGATGCTATGACTGATAATCTATTTGTCATACCAAACACAGTAATCAATATTACTGTAAGATTACCTGTGCATACCAAACACAGTAATCAGCATTACTGGCAATCTATACAGTGGTAATCTATCTTGTAGGTAATCCACATTATCATTCAGAATTACCTGGCGATGCACCAAACGCCCCCTAAGGCTCTTTAGTAGCGCACGGCTGAATCATCTAACCAATGAACCAACTCACACGGAGCCTCGGTTTTGGTTTTGTAATTACTTGGACAATTAGTGTTAAAGTAAGCAAAGGTAAGTGCATCTAACGTGAGAGGCAGCTCTATCTATTAATCAAGGCCCCATTTTTGAAAGATTTTGACAATGAAGGGCCTACATGGATAGAAGGAAGCACATTCTTGGTTTAAGTTCGATAGACACCAACAAACATATCGCATCAGCAAAGGTACAAGTAGGCCATAAATGAACAAGAAAAAAAAATCGAGTTGGTCGCCAAACGAAGGAATCCAGCGGTGCACGGGCTCTCCTACGCTCCAAGAAAGTAGCTGGTTGGTTTGGCTTAGTCAACGTGTGGGTAATCGGGATGCAACCTCCGTTGTGTCATCGAAAAGATCGGCTTTTAGACGTAGAAAAAACCTTTGCTTGTAGACCACGCAAGCCTTCATGTTGTTCAAAAGTGCCAAGCCATGGCGACCTCGGTGATATTCTAACAAAAAAAAAATATTTGTGCATATAATGTTTCAAATTGATTGATGATTCATTTAACTTATTAATGAGTCAAAATTATATAGTTTTAAAATTTAAGTAAAAATTAATAGATAATAAATAAAATTAAGTTATGAGTATATTTATGCAACATGGATTATTCTATAAGCTTTTCCATCCTTTCTTATAATGCAATATTCTTACCATCGTGCATCATAAACTGATCAAAATTTATTTTAAATCATCTTATGAATAGTTTTTTTTAATTTTTATACATTCAGATGTGACTCAAAAACTTAAGTAAATATATATAGTAAGTAAATTTGAATTATAAGCATATTAAATATATATTTTTTATTTAATATAATTTTATTTTTGAGGTTTTATATCAAATTAGTTCTAATTTTTTTAAAAAAATTAGTCAGAGTTAAAGATTTTTTTTTTAATGAATCGATAGATTAGGGAGGTGAAGCCACCTCACAGGACCTTTGGAAGTCTCTTTAACAATAATATATTTTTTCTAATGCAAACCAAACATCAAAAAGCTAACTTTCTTATCCAAAATAAACAAACAAATCTAGATCATCATCATTAAGCACAAAATAACTTAAATCATTCACAATTATAATGAAAAAATAAAGCAAAAAAGTAGATATTTTACTCGTATATTAAGTTTAGTCTGACGTTCCTTATGAAAGGCAACTTACCATCTAGGAGGAGTTCACTGTAGAAATTTCATTTTTAAACATCAAATTTAATAACTCATGTGCCTAGATTGGACCCTTAGTCTCCCAATTAATCGAGTTAAAAAAATATTTTGTTCTAACACAGAATTAGTATCCGGGATGCGTATGTTAATGCTGGGATCACAGCCGTTCATCATGCCTGTCTCCATGCACGCTGTTTGCCTGTTTCTAACCAGGAAAAGTGTGCATTGATCGTGTGACATACACTCAGATGGATGCGCGGCTAATTGGGCGCAACTTTGTGCACCGGAGCCGTTTCCTTCTAATAAATGTTATAACTTATAATTTATCACGCTCAAGATTTAAATCTATTATTTATCTCCATTCGTGGTCTCTTCCCTTTGCTCCCTCCCTCTCTCTCTCTCGATCCTAGGGTTTCGTCCCGCTCGTCTTCATCCCTCCCATTTTTCTTTCGATTGGCGCTCATATCGATCGATCGATCGGTTCTTGATTCCTTTGGAAGAAGAAGTGAGAGATGTACAACGGGATCGGGCACCAACGGTTACATTCAGAGCAACAGGTTCTTCGTCAAGCCCAAGCCCGCCCCCGCCAGGGCCGATGCCTCCTCCACCGGCGCCGGCGATGGCGATCACCTTGGGGGCGCAGTCCGGAAGCCCAACAAGGACATCCTCGAGCACGACCGCAAGCGCCAGATCCAGCTCCGCCTCCTCGTCCTCCAGGAAACCCTAGCCGACCAGGGCTACACGGAGGCCGAGATCGCTGAGAAGCTCCAGGAAACCCAGAAGTCCCTCGAGGCCGAAGCGGCCGCCGCCGCTGCTGATGATCGTCGCGCTGCTCCTCCTCTCCCCAGCAAGGGGTTTTGATCCCTCTCCTCTCTGGGTCTGGTGCTTTCTTGTTTGTATTGCCGTCTTTACTGTTCATGAAATTTTGTCTTGTGAGGTTGTATCTCTGGTTCACTAATCTTGGGTTGTTCTCCGGTCTTTCTTGTTTTATTGGTTTGCACTCCATTTTCGTTTAGAAAACGAGGAAAAGGGATCTTGATTGGGTCTCTCTCTTTTTCCCTTCAATTTTATGGATGTTGACAATTATTCAGTGATATCAATCCGAGTTTTTGTTTAACCATATGGATATAGATAATGAGTAAATAGTTAAACTAAATAAATAAAAGACGGCCTCCGGTCCTAGGCGGCTCCTAGAGTCTGGACGGCCCCAGTCTTGGTTCTTGGGTGGCCTCTAGAGTCTAGGCGGCCTCCGGTCCTAGGCGGCCCCCAGAGTCTGGACGGCCTCCAGAGTCTAGGCGGCCTCCGGTCCTAGGCGGCCCCTAGAGTCCGGACGGTCCCCAGTCCTGGGCGGCCCCCAGTCTTGGGCGGCCTCCAGAGTCTAGGCGGCCTCCGGTCCTAGACGGCCCCTAGAGTCCGGACGGTCCCCAGTCCTGGGCGGCCCCCAGTCTTGGGCGGCCTCCAGAGTCTAGGCGGCCTCCGGTCCTAGGCGGCCCCCAGAGTCTGGACAGTCCCCAGTCCTGGGCGGCCCCCAGTCTTGGGCAGGCGGCCCCCAGTCCTGGGCGGCCTCCAGAGTCTAGGCGGCCTCCGGTCCTAGGCGGCCCCTAGAGTCTGGACGGCCCCCAGTCCCGGGGCCCCCAGTCTTGGGCGATCCCCCGGTTTAAGAATAATCCCCACGTCAGAACCATTAAACGAGATAAGCCGTCATATTCGGAACAGAAATCGAGAAATGCTAAACATCATCACGCCTTAAATGGTTCGTATAAGACAAACACCAAAAAGAGACATTGAACCTCTATTTTAGAGCCAGATCCCTTTTCCCTCACTCTGACGTCTCTACTATCCCTGACATTCCTTTGGGATAATCAAGATCATCATGAAAAAGGATGTCTTCATGAGCAAGTTTCTCAATATCCTTATTAAGTATTATCACTGAATGACCACGTAATGCAAGATGAACACTTATCCTACACGTGGACCTCCAAAATTAAAACAACAAAAGAAAATAATAATAATGACATGTACAAGAAAAAAAGGATAAAAGGGAGTAAGGAGAAGGGGAAGGGGGCGGCTTCTTCCTTCGAAAAAAGAGATCCTGAAAATCCTAAACAAAAAATCTGGTGATCCGGCATCAACAGATTGGCGCGCCAGGAAGGGGACATCGTCGGAGCGGTGAGGCATACCTGTTCTACGATTCCACGAACATGAGTTCCATATCTCTAGAAGAAGACCCCGTTGATTGGTCTGGGGGGCATCTTCGCCTCCTAACCATGATTTCGCAGCCCTTAGCCCTTCTCAGCCGGCGAAACCAAGCTCTCCGGTTCTTTCCCCACCGTCACCGGTTCCGGCTATTCCTCAGGATCCATTATCGGTCCTCACCCAACAAGTTCAAACTCTTGTCGGGATGGTTCGACAGATGCAAGAGCGTCACTCTCGAGGAGCCCACCTGCGGCCTGAGCCACCTCTATTACCTAGGTCAGCTACTCCTGTTAGCCGACAATCGGCTCGAAGAAGATCTCCTCCGGCAAAGCCTCTTCACTCTTATTCTCTTGGAAGGCGATGCTCTGAAGGCTCTGAGGATGGTTCACGTTCTGTCTCCTGTTCCCCTAGCAGCCCACCTGCTGGGCGACGACGGGGGAAGGAGCCATATGCGGATCATCGTTAGTGGCGCCGCCAGTCTCCTTCCAGTTCTCCTGAACCAACAGGAGGACGTATAGCTGACAGAATGCAAAAGCGTCTGGAAGAGCAAGATCGCAGGTTAGAGGAGCTCAGTCAAAGAATCAATAATCAGCCGGGGTCGGACTATGATACTCGCCCCCCTCTCACTCGACGGATTATGGAGGAACCCATTCCAAGGAGGTTCCGATTTCCTCAGCTGGACCCTTATGATGGCACCACCGATCCCCTAGATCATTTGGAGAGCTATAAGGCCATCATGCAAGTCCAGGGGGCGCCGGATGCTCTTTTATGTGTGGCCTTTCCGGCCACCCTTCGAAAGGCGGCCCGGGTCTGGTATTCTCGTCTGCCCTCACGCAGTATTGACTCTTTCCGGCAATTGGAGAGATCTTTTCTGGCTCATTTCGACGCTTGTCGAAAAATTCCGCGAGTAGCAGACAGTTTATTCTCCGTGCAGCAGCAGGAGGGAGAATCTTTAAAAGATTTTATAACCCGCTTCAAAGTAGCGGCCCTAGAAGTCTATCATCTTGAAGATGCTATAGCCACTTTGGCTCTAAAACGGGGGCTCCGACCCTCTCGTTTTACTTACTCTTTAGATAAAAGACCTCCTTCTTCTTATGCTGATCTCCTAAGTCGAGCGCAGAAGTACATCCGCGCCGACGAAGCTGACTCATCCAGGAGAGGTACACAAGGAAGAACTAGCAAGAGATCTACTCGACCGGAGTTGGACGAACCTCCTTCCAAGAAGCCAGAACCTTTGCGCCGACCAACTGATGCCGCAAGAATCAAGCTCCCAGGGAGGACCATCTCACACCCCTCTTAGCACCTCGAACTCATATCCTTATGGAAATCGAAAACGAGCCCTATTTACGGCGTCCGCCTCCATTGAAGAAGGGCACTGCCCGCGATAGAAGCCGCTATTGCCGTTTCCATAGGGATTATGGCCATGACACTGAAGAATGTCGGAACTTGAAGCAGGCCATTGAAGAGCTAATTCAGAAAGGATACCTTGGGCAATACATCCAGAAGAAAGAAGCTCCTCCTATACCAGCTTTGATGGGGCCTCCTCCCGTTTAGGCCAGCATCGATAATCCCCCAACGGAGAGGATGGTAGGTATGATTTCTCGCGGAGAAGTTTCATCTTCTAAGAGATTGAGAGGGGGTGAGGGGTTAGATGATGTAATCCCTTCTGGGGGAGATATAGGGGCAATAATATTGTAAAAGATGATAGCGTCGTCGTCTCAATGACGATTGCTAGGCATCCTGTAAAAAGAATCTTAATCGATAGTGGGAGCTCCGCTAATGTACTTACTTATGATGCATTTCTTCGGATGAATCTTTCTCTGGATTCTCTTCGGCCCGTAGCCGCACCTCTAGTTGGCTTCACCGGAGATTCCATCCGAGTGGAGGGCGAGGTTACGTTGCCAGCTACAGCGGGATCGCCGCCGTGTCAAAGCACGGTCATGCTGGATTTTCTGGTGGTTCGGGTCCCTCTGGCTTACAACGCCATTCTCGGCCGCCCGGGCTTGAACATGTTAGATGCAGTCATATCTACTAAACGCTTATTGGTGCAGTTCCCCGCCAAGCAAGGAATCGGTGTAATGCACGGAGAGGTGAATTCGGTCAGACCCTGCTATCATCTAGCTCCTAGTCCTCAAATGGCCAACATTCCTCCAGTCGCCGAGTCGTTTGACCCCAGAGAAGTTGAGCGGAGAGGAGAACCGGCGGAACTTCTAACACCTTATCCCCTGGGGGATGATCACACTAAGATCGTGTATATTGGTGAACTCCTCTCCCCTGAGGTCCGGGACCAGCTCCTAGCTTTCTTATCAATGAATGCAGATGTCTTCGCTTGGAAGGTAACGGATATGATCGGGATCCCTCCAGAGGTGATTACTCATCAGCTCAATATTAACCCGAACTGCCGTCCTGTTCGCCAGAAGAAACGAAGCTTTGCTCCTGAGCGGCAGAGGGCTATTGACGAAGAGGTGGACAAATTGCTTATGGCCGGTCATATCCGAGAAGCCCGATATCCCGATTGGTTGGCCAATGTAGTTATGGTCCGGAAAGCCAGCGGAGGATGGAGAATATGCATTGATTACACTGATCTGAACAAAGCTTGTCCTAAAGACAGTTTTCACTGCCCCGGATCGACCAGTTAGTAGATTCAACTGCTGGCTATGAACTTCTTAGCTTCATGGATGCTTTCTCAGGGTACAATCAGATAAAATTAGACCTCTCAGATGAAGAGCATACTTCTTTCATCACCGAGAAAGGTATTTATTGTTACAAGGTAATGCCCTTCGGGTTGAAGAATGCAGGAGCTACATATCAGAGGCTGATGAACAAAGTCTTCAAGGATCAGCTCGGCCGCAACATGGAGGTATATGTAGATGATATGCTGACAAAAAGCACCCACATCACTGACCATGTCGCTGATTTGCGGGAAACTTTCCACAACCTCCGGCTCCATAGAATAAAACTCAACCCACGCAAATGTGCATTTGGAGTCACTGCAGGAAAATTCTTGGGTTTCTTAGTCACACGGCGAGGGATTGAGGCAAATCCAGAGAAAATTCAAGCCATCCTCAATATGAGACGGCCTATGTGTAAGAAAGAAGTACAACAACTCACTGGAAAGATAGCAGCGTTAAGCCGATTCTTATCCAGATCAGCCGAGAGATGTTTACCTTTCTTTAAAGTCTTACGTAAGGCAGATGGCTTCGAGTGGACAGAAGACTGTCAACAAGCTTTTGAAGAGCTTAAGGAGTTCTTGTCCACACCTCCCCTGTTATCCAAACGGAGCAAGGGGAAAAGCTCTTTCTATATCTTGCGGCTTCTTCGGAGGCCGTTAGTTCTGTCCTGGTGCGTATCGGCGATCACGCCGTTCAACGACCTATATATTATACCAGCAAGGTGCTTCACGGTGCAGAAGAAAGGTATTCCAAAACGGAGAAGGTCATCTTCGCTTTATTTGTTTCTGCTCGCCGACTCAGACCCTACTTCCAAGCCCATCCCATAGTCGTTCTCACTGATCAACCTCTCAGAGCTATTTTATCACGACCAGACACTTCTGGCCGGTTAGCCAAATGGGCGATCAAGTTAGCAGAATTCGACTTATCATTTCAACCTAGAGCATCTTTGAAATCTCAGGTTTTGGCTGATTTTCTAGTAGAATGCACCTGGTCTGAACAGCCTCAAGAAGAACTTCCCCGAATTCTGTCAGATAATGAGAAGACGGATCATGAAGCATGGGTCCTCCATGTTGATGGAGCCTCTAATTCACAAGGTAGCGGAGCTGGGCTCATTCTCGCTAGCCCGGAGGGCACGGTACTAGAATATGCTCTTCGTTTCCTCTTTGAAGCCACCAATAATCAAGCTGAATATGAGGCTTTGCTGACCGGAATCAAACTAGCACATGGAATGGGAATCAGAAGTCTTCGAGTCTTCACCGACTCACAGCTCATTTCCGCCCAAGTATCAGGAGAGTATGAGGCTCGTGACCCTATCATGTTTCAATATCTGAATAAAGTTAGAACATTAATTCCCTTATTGGATCACTTTGCTATTAGTTATATACCCAGAGGTGAAAATGCTAGGGCCGACATGTTAGCCCGACTAGCTACCTCGATGGATAGTGCTATGGGTAAGACCTACATCGAGTATCTGGAGACACCTAGCATCGAAGCTACTGAAGAAGCTCTGCCCATTATCCAAAAAGAAGCCTGGATGGAATCTTATATCCGGTATCTAAAAGACGGCGTTCTTCCAGTTGATCGTGAAGAAGCTAAGCTGCTTAAACGGAGGGCTTCCAAATTTGTGCTACTAGAAGGCCAACTTTATAAAAAATCCTTCTCTCAGCCCCTCCTCAAATGTGTTAGTTCGGTAGATGCAGATTATGTCCTTAGGGAAATTCATGAAGGCATCTGTGGGAATCATTCTGGAGGGCGATCTTTAGCACGCAAGGCTCTCCGACAAGGATACTACTGGCTCACCATGCAAGAGGATGCAACAGAATTAGTAAAAAGATGTGATTCATGCCAACGGTACGCCAACATTCAACGGCAACCGTCTTCTCAGCTAAATTCTCTTTCTTCTCTGGCCCTTCGCTCAGTGGGGTATGGATATCCTCGGCCCTTTCCCCCCTGCGACAGGACAGCGCAAATTTCTACTAGTGGCCATTGATTATTTTACTAAATGGGTCGAAGCTGAAGCACTTGCCAAAATCACTGAGGCCAAGGTCAAAACCTTTTTCTGGAAAGCCATTATTTGTCGATACGGCATTCCGCACACCCTTATCACTGACAATGGCCGACAGTTTGACAACAACGCCTTTCGGACTTTCTGTACTGATCTCGGTATCGTGCAACGATTCACCTCCGTCGGCCATCCACAATCTAACGGAGAAGCTGAAGTTACAAATCGCATGATATTGCGGGGGTTAAGGACCAGATTAGATACGTCCAAAGGAAGGTGGGTAGAAGAGCTCCCGAATGTACTTTGGGCGTATCACACAACTCCCAGAACACCGACGGGAGAAACACCCTTCAATTTGGTCTTTGGTTCCGAAGCCGTTATTCCCGTGGAAATTGGCCTACCAAGTAGCCGAGTGGAAACTTACAACGAAGCGGACAACCTTCCTAATCTGAGGGCCAATCTTGACCTCATCGACGAAGCAAGAGATCGGGCTCGAATTAAAATGGCGGCATACCAGCAACAAGTGGCGAGGTACTATAATTCCCGCGTCCGCTCGAAGAGTTTCCGTCAAGGAGATTTAGTTCTGAGAAAAGCTTCGGTATCCAAACCAGCGGAAGGGGGCAAATTGTCTCCAAACTGGGAAGGGCCCTATCGGGTAGGAGAAGTCCTTCACCGTGGAGCCTACCGGCTTGAAGACTTAAGCGGACAGCTAATCCCTCGAACATGGAATGCAGACAACCTTCGGCCGTATTACCAGTAATGTAATGTTTTTATTCAAATATTAGATGATCCTATGCATTTCAATGCGGATTTTCAGATAATTCTTTGCGATGGCCCTACGGTCCAAAGGACACCCCAGGCCGGTGTAACTCACCCCTGAGGAGGTTCAAGTCCTTGATTCAAGCGGCCTCGAACTGAGATGGACGGCTCGACGGCCCTACGGTCCAAAGGACACCCCCAGGCCGGTGTAACTCACCCCTGAGGAGGTTCAAGTCCTTGACTCAAGCGGCCTCGAACTGAGATGGACGGCTCGACGGCCCTACGGTCCAAAGGACACCCCCAGGCCGGTGTAACTCACCCCTGAGGAGGTTCAAGTCCTTGACTCAAGCGGCCTCGAACTCAGATGGACGGCTCGACGGCCCTACGGTCCAAAGGACACCCCCAGGCCGGTGTAACTCACCCCTGAGAAGGCTCAAGTCCTTGACTCAAGCGGCCTCGAACTGAGATAGACGGCCCCCAGTCTTGGGTGGCCTCCAGAGTCTAGGCGGCCTCTGATCCTAGGCAGCCCCTAGAGTCTGGACGGCTCGATGGCCCTACGGTCCAAGTATAACTCATTCCTAAGAAAGTATAAATCCTTGGTTAGGATAGCTTTGAGTTGTACTTCGAGGATAATTGAGTACTGGCGAGCCATCTAAACCAAGTAGCACCATTGTCCTAATCCGCAAATAGGAGCCAAGAATTAAGCAGTGGAAATATTAAATAATACTAAATCAATAAAGAGTAACATTCATTCATTTAAAGTTAATCTGCTGTGAAACCTTGCGAAATCTTGTCAGCAGATAGATTTTCACAACAAAAAGGTCCTTAAATGGGACCGAGTCTAAAATTAAAATCAAAATAAAGCTCAACACCCTTGATCAGTTCTTTAATGCTCTTTCTCTGCATCAGGATTGACAGCCGGCTCCTCGGCAAGAGGCTTTTCTACAGCAAGAGTCTTAGTCGCCACTGCTCCACTCACCACGTCTTCGACCTCCATATCGGAAACTCCTTCGTCATCCACGGGTCGAAAATGTTCGAGGTCCTTTAAGTCGAACTGTCGGGCCAATATCCGCTTGCATTTCTCAAAGCCTTCAACGAAAGCATCTAGGGCAGCTTCCTGGAACTCCGCTTCAAAATCTGGGGAGCCTTGTATTCCTTGATAGCGTCCCTGGCTTTAGCTTCAGCTATGGCCACTTTTTCCTGAGCTTTGGCCTCAGCCACAGCTATCTTTTCCCGAGCTTCGGTCTCGATCGTAGCCATCTTCTTCTGAGCCTCCACCATTGCTGCTGCAACTTTATCGAGAGCATTTTTGGTGTCCTTCTCGGCTAAAACCAGTTTCTCCATGGCATCACGAGCGGTGGCCTCCGCGCTATCTGCCCGATTCTCCGTGTGTTCCAGCCTGAGGAAGTTTCTTTTAACTTTTCTTCCGTTGGCAGCAACCTTGCCCGGACCTCACACAGCTGGGCATCTAAACTCTGCAGTTCCTTTTCTGCCCTCCCTCTCCAAGTCCGATAATCTTCCCGCATGACCCGAAGGTCATGCAATGCTTTTGATTCTCGGGCCCTTGTATCCACCAACTCTTTATCTAGGCTAGCATTCCGAGACTTGGCCCTATCTAAGTCTTCGCGTAGCACGAAGAGACCATTAGCCGTCTGCAAAACGCACTCAGTCAGTGTCCAAGTTTAATGATCAGAAAGGGAACAAAATCGGACTTTACCTGCAGTGCAGCGGTGAACATAGTGTCGAATGCCTCTGCCTGTGTTGCCTTCCTCAGTTTGTCTTGAAATCTGGGCAAGATCGCGAGTTTAAGGATTGTCTCTGATAGACAACTCTTGTATCCAACATTCTCGCTAGGTGGTTGGGGAGCTGAGGGCGGAGTCCTTAAAGTACCTGATGAGGCGGGAACAGGAACATCACTTCCGTCGATAACGAAGGACCTGGCAAGTCAGCTTTAGCTGCTTCTACATCCCTTGTAGACTCCCCAACGCTCTGGGCGGGAGATGAAATGGTCTCTGGAGGCTCCCTCTCGACGGGGTCTCCTATAGGGACCCCCGTCGGAGGACTCATTTCCCCTTCACTATCTTTACTAAGGTCGCCTCAGGGATAACCGCTGGAGGTTGGACCTGACTGTCCGATCCTAATTGACGGGATCTTTTAGGTTCGCCCCCCGCTGGCGCATCACGCTCACTTCTCTCCCTCTTTCGAAGCTTTGATACCAAGAAATCTCGAGAGAACTTCATTGCTACAAAATGACGAACATAGGGTTAGCTAAAAAAGGAAAAAGAAAAAGGAAAAGATAAATTCTTCGAAGCTCACCGGGCGCTGCAGCCAGCGACACCGGCACGAACGCAGCCTCCCGGAGATTATCCTCCGATAGCAACTCCCTACTAGGGGGAATAATTGTAGAAATTAAAGTATTAAATAACTCGCGGTCTCTTTCTTCAATACTCGCGTTCTGGTTTGAGCTAGTATCTGGAATACCCCAATCCACATCTAACCCCTCCAAATGCGCATAAAAAAACCGAGACTTCCACCCTTTGATCTTAGATGGGAGGTTGAGTTTTAGAACCCTTTTAGGTCTTGAGGCAAAACTCCACCACCCATCCCTAACTGGGTTTCGGATTCTATACAGGGACCTAAACAAGGAAAGTCTAGCAGAGGCTCCATGAAAAGAGCAGAGAACTAAAAAGGAAAATACAATACGGATAGAATTGGGAGTGAGCTGTGCCGGGATAAGATGGTATCGGTTTAACAAATTTATAAAAAAAGAGTGAAACGGCAATCGTAGACCACTCTTAAAAAACTCTTCGTATAGAGCGATCTTACCTGGTTGCCCTCGACTGACCCTATCCTCTGGAAGAGGGACAGAAAGCTGAATGTCATCAGGAACTCCAAATTGAGCCCTAAGATTTCTAAGGTCCTGTGAAGACATGACGGAAGCAATGTCCGCCGGTCCAGCCAGTTTAGAGACAACCGCAGGAGGCTCTACCTCATGACCGGCGGACGAGCAAGGAACCCTAAGAGACTGAGGTAATGACCTAGACACGGGTTGAATGGATTGGGCAGCGGGTTGGTCCCCGCAGATGATTACCCCTCCCAAGGCCTGTCGACGTGCTCGGAGAATCTCCTCTCGGGAGGGCTCTTTCATGGGACCCTTACCTTTTCTATCTACGGAAGGATCCATAAAGAAAAAGGAAGAGGAAGAAGAAAAAGCCAACTAACCTGGGCTTGAGAAGATAAAAAACGGAGGAAGATACACAAAATCGAAAACTAAAGGAAGGGATGATCTTTTTTAATATATATGGATGCCAGACATGACACTTTGGGCACCGCAAGGATACATGATGGTCCGTCAGTATAGCCGGACAAGTGAAAAGACGCCATCCTCTTAGAGATGTGCGCCTCCCCTCCTTTTTCCCTTTTTTCAAAGTGTCACTTATCACGTACTGAACTTTCGAAATTCAAATTTTTCCGCCCTTCTCCCTTGCATGTGCGTGCCACACACGTATACAAGGAAGATGGGCGAGGGGGCATATGATATAGATAATGAGTAAAATAGTTAAACTAAATAAATAAAAGGCAGCCTCCGGTCCTAGGCGGCCCCTAGAGTCTGGACGGCCCCCAGTCTTGGGTGGCCTCCAGAGTCTAGGCGGCCTCCGGTCCTAGGCGGCCCCAGAGTCTGGACGGCCCCCAGTCTTGGGCAGGCGGCCCCCAGTCTTGGGCGGCCTCCAGAGTCTAGGCAGCCTCCGGTCCTAGGCGGCCCCTAGAGTCCGGACGGTCCCCAGTCCTGGGCGCCCCCAGTCTTGGGCGGCCTCCAGAGTCTAGGCGGCCTCCGGTCCTAGGCGGCCCCTAGAGTCCGGACGGTCCCCAGTCCTGGGCGGCCCCCAGTCTTGGGCGGCCTCCAGAGTCTAGGCGGCCTCCGGTCCTAGGCGGCCCCCAGAGTCTGGACAGTCCCCAGTCCTGGGCGGCCCCCAGTCTTGGGCAGGCGGCCCCCAATCCTGGGCGGCCTCCAGAGTCTAGGCGGCCTCCGGTCCTAGGCGGCCCCTAGAGTCTGGACGGCCCCCAGTCCCGGGCGGCCCCCAGTCTTGGGCGATCCCCCGGTTTAAGAATAATCCCCACGTCAGAACCATTAAACGAGATAAGCCGTCATATTCGGAACAGAAATCGAGAAATGCTAAACATCATCACGCCTTAAATGGTTCGCATAAGACAAACACCAAAAGAGACATTGAACCTCTATTTTAGAGCCAGATCCCTTTTTCCTCACTCTGACGTCTCCACTATCCCTGACATTCCTTTGGGATAATCAAGATCATCATGAAAAAGGATGTCTTCATGAGCAAGTTTCTCAATATCCTTATTAAGTATTATCACTAAATGACCACGTAATGCAAGATGAACACTTATCCTACACGTGGACCTCCAAAATTAAAACAACAAAAGAAAATAATAATAATGACACGTACAAGAAAAAAGGATAAAAGGGAGTAAGGAGAAGGGGAAGGGGGCGGCTTCTTCTTTCGAAAAAAGAGATCCTGAAAACCCTAAACAAAAAATCTGGTGATTCGGCATCAACACATATATCCGTAACATTCGGGATATGATTACCTGATCGTGAAACTTAATCATAGTATTTTTAAAATAAATAACATCCGACTCAAATATCCTATAACCAATGGAGTTTCAAATTCCTTGCTTTGAGAAGTATGCATCGCTTTTAACCCTCTTTCTCATCATCTCCTTTCTATCATCATCGTGTATCTGCTAAGTCCCTCGTAAGTCCCTCTCTCTATGTTTAAGAGTGGTAAGTCCCTCTCTCTATGTCTAAGAGAGAGAAAGCCAAGAAAAGAGAGTAGAGAGAAAGCCAAGAAAAGAGAAAGAGAGGGAGTCGGGCGCGCAAGAGGCTATGGCAGCCTTCTACCGTGAAAACCAAGAAAAGATAGAAAGAGAGGGAGTCGAGCGCGGAGGAGGCCATGGCAGCCTTCTATCGTGCCGATTCTGGTTCGGGCACGTCGGTGTGCCGCCTTGCTGGACCTAGACGACGGTCGGTGACCTCCACCGACATCGGGCGTGTGTCCGGTGGAGGTCCGGTCAGCCACCAATGTGTGTCCGGTGGAGGTCCGGCCAGCCTTGGTGGCCGACCGTGCCGCCGACACAGTGACGTGCCGTGGCAAGGTGAATGAGAGGAATAGAAAGATTAAAGAAAGAGAGAGGGAGGGAGGAGCCGGCCGCCGCGGCGGCCCGCTCTGGTCTAACTACCGACGGCCGAGCCGTCCTGAATTTGGCCAGTCGTGCGGCTGACATGCCTCCTAGACTCCGTGAACCGTGAGAGAAAAAGGGGGAATCGGGAGTGAAATTAGAGAGAGAGAGGGAAGGGGCCGCGGCCGGCTCTGGTTCGGCCATTGGCGGTCGGGTTGCGCCGGCACGGATGGCCCCTGTTTCGGGTGAAACAGGGGAACAACAAAAAGTTGGGCCGGATGGGCTGAGCTGATTTTGGGCCTGTTGGGCTAGTCTGAGAGCCATTTTTGAGATGCTTTTTTTGGTCCTGTAATGGGCCGAAAATGGTAAAATAAAATTATGGCCCGAATCAGGATTGATTCTTGTTTCTGGGGATAATTTTGTTTTCCTATTTGGGTGTATACATTGAGAGATATTCGAGCCCAAAGTTGGGCCCATAAAGTGGTCTGATAGAGTTTTAAGAATCATTTTATTATTCAGATTTTAGGAATTTAATAATGAAAAATGATACTGTAGGTACCCAGGTGTCCAAATAGCTGGGTTATCAATTGGAATTTGCATACTGAGGTAAGTAAGCCAAGTATTATAATTTCATAGATTATTTAATTTATAAATTATGAATTTACAACTAGATGCATGTTTATGAAATGTGAAAAGTGAAGTTCATTTATTCTGAATTAATGTATAGTACCATGAATTTACAAATAAGTATTTATTATGATATGACTTATATGTATATATGAAAAATGTAATTATGTTAATTTTGTAAATTATGTTGGTACTATCGAGATGATAATATGCAATCATGATGATGACAGTGAAATTTAGTGTATGTGTCGCCATGGCTCTCATATGACTTGAAATGCCAAGTGATACGTGATCCACTTCCACAGGGGAAGATATGTGGAGGACACACATCCGTAGGATGTATTCTGATGATAGATTATGATATGGTATAACGTTGGTACCAGGACCCTTCCTCTTAGGGGACATTAAAGAGTGATACACAAGATGAGTGTTGTAGAGCCATGGGACACAAAAAAAAACAATGACAGTATAAACACATGTTTGGTTTACATTGCATATTCTAGTATTTATTATTTAATTAAGCTTCCAAATTATTTTGATCTGATAACATGAATATGCTATAGCATGATAAATGTAATTTGAAATTGTATTAGGCTTACTTATTGAATGTGAGCTCATGGAATTCTCACAATGTTTTTCAGAGCCTCAGGAATGAAGAAGGATATTTGGGATAGACAGAGCTTCTATTAAATAAACTTAGTTCCATTATATTGATATAGTTCAGTATTGCTTGTGTGTAGGGTAGGTAGCCCAAGACTGATAATTATGGTTTGTAATAAATCATGGATTTGAATTTTTGCTTTATATTGATTTATGTGATGAAGTTTGAGACGCTTTGCATGCCTGGCATGCGGCGGGTTGTCACCCTAGCTCGGGTGTTGGGATTGGGGCATGACAGCTTTAGTGGTATCAGAGCCTGGTTATGATATTAGGGATATATACATGATGACACTTTAGGCAAAATACTAGGATGACATTAAGACAATTATAAATTTAAAGGAATTTCAGATATTATGCTTGAAAACCTGACGTATAGAGTTTACCATGATATTAATTACAACTAATTTATCAGGAGATAGGAATGGCTCGTCGCACTAGAAGCCAATAAAATGATGAGAGTTTCCAGGTTGGTAATGCTGGCCAACCGGGACGTTTGGAAGCCACCGGAGGTGCTGCCCCTATCAATTCAGTTGAGACTTATCAGCAGCAACTCCATACCAAGATGCTTCAGGTTCTCTCGGGTATGGCGCAGTTGATGTGGGACTTGCAGCATCAGATTCTGCAGGCCTTGTCCACTCAGCCTGCACCCACTGCCCCACAGACACAGCCTGCCCCTCTTGTTTCACAGACTCAGCCTGACTCTACTGCTCCACAGACCCAGCCTACTCCATCTCAATCCTGGATAGGGGTTGGCCGCAGCTTTGCAGACTTCAAGAAGTTTGCCCCTGCCCCTTTCTCTGGATCCACCAACCCTGTTGATGCTGAGCGGTGGATGCGAGATATAGAGAAGGCTTTTACAGTTCATGGTAGTTGCCACCTACCTTCTCTAGGGAGAAGCCTATGATTGGTGGTTAGTTGAGGAGCAGCGTCTGGATGGACATGTTATTTCTTGGAGAGAGTTTAGAGAGATATTCTTTGACAAATACTTTCCCAGGAGTGTACAGAGATAGATGGAATCAGAGTTTATCAAATTGGAGCAAAAAGATCTTTCTATGGCCCAGTATGAAGCTGAATTCACCAGGTTGGCCCGTTTTGCTCCAAATATTATGACCAATGAAATGGCCAAGATCACTCGATTCACTGAGAGACTGTGACCCAGGCTGAGGTAAGCAGTCAACGCATTTGAGCTTCTCACTTACAGTGCTGTGGTGATCAAGGCCTTGGTGATTGAGAGAGATATGAATGTTGTTCAGAAAGATTGGGAGCAGCGGAGGAAGAGGAAAGGGCCTACTTCTGGCCAATCCCCAGCTCAGGCCAAGAAGAAGGGTGCACAGCAGGCCCCAGCTGAACCACAGAACAAGGAGACTCGTTGCATTCATTGTAGTAACTCCCACCCTGGAAAGCCTTGCCACAGATTGACTGGTGCCTGCTTTGTCTGTGGGAAAACTGATCACAAGATTGCCACCTGTCCCTTTCGGAAGGATCAATAGCCTTCTTCAAGTCAAGGAATGAGCCAGCAGTATCAACAGCAGCCACCGAGGACCCAGGGAAGGGTCTTCAACCTCACTCAGCAGGACGCTGCCGCCTCTAATTCTGTGGTGACAGGTATACCCTTTAATGTTATATCTAGTATTACATTCTTATCTAGTGCAATGCATTGATAGTTAATTAAAAGTTAGGTTCAATCCTTAATGTTAAAACAAATTACACTTATGTCCAGGAATGATTAAAGTGGGTACTACTTATGCTCAAACTTTAATTAACCGGGTGCCACGCATTCTTTCATATCTGACATCTATCTTGACAAGAATGCATCATTGACACCTATTTCTCTGGAGCAAGAGTTGCATATTGCTTTTCCAAATGGAGATGTTATGAAAGTTGACACAGTATGCAAATCTTGCCCAATTATCTTGGAGAATAGGAGGTTGAATGCTGATCTCATTGTCCTCCCACTGAAGTTTTTGATGTTATCCATGGAATGGATTGGTTGGCCTCCTATCATGCTTCAGTAGACTGCTTCAGGAAGACTGTCAACTTCAAAATTCTAAGCCAGCCTAAATTCAGTTTTACTAGTGGTCAGAAATACCTAGCCTCGGTGTTCATAACAGCGATGCAGGCTGGAAGGTATATGATGAGTGGTGGTCAAGGATTTTGTTGGCCCAGATGGCAACCCAAGAGGGGGGAGGGGGGTGAATTGGGTTCTTAAAAATTTAAGACTTTTTAACTTTAATTGATAAGTTAACAAGATGTGCAAGTGAGAGGCTAACTAAAATTAATACACAAGCAAATAAAGAGAGATAGAGATAGAGAAAATAAGGCACGGCAAACACAAGACAATTTTATAGTGGTTCGGTGCAACCAGCACCTACGTCCACTCCCAAGATTCACTTGGGTCCACACTATAATCTCTCTAGATTACAGCCGAGTTGTTTTCCAAGCTCACAACTCAAACTTGTTGTTTTACCGGGCACACAACGAACCCAGCTGGTTTTAACTCGGGCTTACCAGCACAAAACCCTACACGTTGTTTTTCATGGGTTCACAACTAACCCAACACAAGCACTCCGGCTTGTAACGAGGTATACCAACCTCCACTAATTCAATCCACAGATTGAATCAGCAAACAAAATAATGATAGAGTTTGAACAATAATGTGCTCCCCTTGAGCAAATATACAAATGAAGTAAAATGATTAAAGGTTAGAAAAGCCTGATAATTTTGCCGATGGTAGATGCTTGGGCTTTCTCCCTTCTTCTCTTCAACTCCTCTTGAAGTGTTGAATCACGCCTCAGCTAGATTCTTGACCGTAGAAGTCTTTGGAGTTGAGATGAAGCTTTTCCTCTTTTGAAAATCCGCAGATTTGACCTTTGAAACGCACTTGGATTTTCTTCTGGCTTTTGTGGAATGATGAGGAGTAGACGAAACTTTCACTTGGATTTCACTCCTTTTGAAACACTCTTCTTTGAGCAAAATGATTTTTCCAATATGCTCTGTTTTTCCCTCTTTTCAAATGATTCTTTTCTCTCTTTTGATTTTCTCTAGGTTGTTTTGATTTGAAAAGAACTCCTCTATTTATAGAATCTGCAAAAATATATCCGTTAGAATCAAGGAAAAATAGCCGTTATTCAAAAATCTTACCGTTGGGGCTGATGTGTCATCGTTAAAAATCGCGCCCAGAATTCGTGGAGTCGGCTCGAGCTCTGAGGGAGTCGGCTCGAGGTCGATTACCAAAAATAGAAACATTTTAAGCATTGAGAGTCGACTCGCAAAAACATAAGTGTCGGCTCCTGAAAGTCGGGAGTCGACTCGAGAAAATGGGGAGTCGACTCGAGAAGTGCTCAAAAATGAGACTTTTCTGGTGTCTGAGTCGAGTCGGCTCGCACAGTCGGAGTCGGCTCGCGAAGGTTTCAGGGGTCGACTCTTGAAAACTCAAGTGTCGACTCAGGACAACATTGAAACTCAGACAATTGGGGAGTCGACTCGGAAACTCTTGAGTCGGCTCGGGAGCGATACAAAAATCAGAAAAATATTCTGATTGACTTTAAAGCTTGTCCCAAAATATTAAAATAATTTTAAATGATATTTTGACTTGAACACAATAAATATGTCATTAAGCATGAATTCAAGACATGTTTCAAGAAATCATAGATTAAAATATATTATAAAATTTCTTTTGAATCTAAAAATAGAGTTTGAAACTTCTTTCAAATTGATTCAAAAATCAGTGAATTAACCATTTAGAGTCCATTGGTTTCTTTTTGAATAAGCTCAAGATTTTTGATAGATAAACTCATTGTTTTATTTAAAATACTCATGGCTTTTGGAAATCATCAAAATCAATAAAGTTGGGGCAATTATGTTTCAATAATTTCTCAACAATCTCCCCCTTTTTGATGATGACAAAAACATTGAGTATATGCATTATAACATTGAAAGATTTATGATATCCAAAATCAGCTTTTGTGTTCATGGAAAAGCTCCCCCTCAATGAGGTAGCTCCCCCTAAGAACCTCAATTCAAAAAGGATTTTTAAATTTAAAAACTTAAGCCAAATAACCTTTTTCTTATTTAATTCTCTCCCCTTATTTAATTAGGGCAATTAAAAAGATGATGCAATATACGATTAATTCATATAAATCTCTCCCCCTTTTTTGTAATCAACAAAAAGGTTGAAATGCATCAGAGCATCAACTTGGTTAATTCATTCGAATTCATTCAGCATTTAAGTTATCAATTGAGTATTGAGATATTCAAAATTATATCAATTAAACATAAGCATTCAAAGATATTCAAGTGTACTCATAATTGAAATGAACATAACTTTTCTCATTACTTTAAAAGTACATCAAATTACATCAAAATGTAATACAAGCTTATGGAATCAAATTTAAACCAACTTAGATTCATCAAAGTTCAAATACATTCATATTAAAGCAAAATTTCCTAGATACAATCTAGGAAGGAAATCTAGAGATACAACTAAGATAAGTATCAAATTCATTTGACACGCTTGAAAATTAAACTTTTTAAGTGTCCAATCATCTCCATGATATCATCCTTTTGAGATTTGTTAAAGTCATTCATGGTTACTTGAATTTGATCAACTGCTGCATCAATATCTCTTCTTAACTGATTGGTTCTATCAAGATATACATTGGATCCATCAGCTATCCCTTGAAGTCTTTCAAAGATATTCTTAAGCTCAGCATTGAGTGAATCCACATGAGTACCAATAGAGAATGAAAATAAGTCAAGTCTTGAAATGATATTTTCCTTTAATTCTTTAATGTCTTCTCTTAATTGACCAATTTCATCTTTCCTTTGATTATCAAACTCAGCAAACATAGATCTAAGTTGACATAACTGCTCATCTGAAAATCTCACAGAAGTAGATGAAGCCTGAGGTGGAGGAGAATAATGCATGCTAGGTCCTGCCTCAGACGGTCCAGCAACAGAAGGTCCAACCTCGACCTCAGCTCCAATGTCTTCAACTCTGTCCTCAGCAGCTCTAATATCATCTTGACCTTTTCTTATCCAATTACCATTAACTTTCTTGAAGCCCATGCGGTGAATAGTGGCCAGTGAATAGTAGTCAGTATGTCTCAAATTCTTCTTGGGCTCACTATCACTAAAAACAATTCCTTGGCTTCTGAATAACTGAGTCAAGATCATGCCATAGGGAAGACAGGATTTCCTCTTACTTCCACAATCAGCTATATACCATAAATCATGATGGGTAAGTTGATTGGCTTCCCTGAAACTACAGCATCCATGACAAATATATCCCTCTCAGATAAGTAGTCAAACCGGCCTGTCTTAGGGAATAGAATTCTGCTGCAAATGTTGTGTAGCAATCTTAAGTCCAGTGGCAGCTGACTGGCAAAAACTTCTTCAAATCCCTCAAAGTTTCTATTCAATAATCTGGTGAGGGCAGGAGACCTATCCTCTGGTTCAAAGGTGGAGGGTCCTGATAGGGGTAAGTCCAATAGCTTAGAAAGAATGACGGCAGAGACATTCAAACCAACTCCTCTGACAGTACTGACCAATCCATTGTCTCCTCTAGTCAAATTTCTATAAAACTCTTTACCAGTGCAGGGTATGTAGGACAGTCTAGGGAGCATATTTTCTCAAACCCCATTTCTCTCAACTGTGAACCTACAAGTAATCCCTCTCTCTCAAACAAATCGAAATCAAACTTCCTTCCAGTGGTAATGACTCTACTTGCAAAAAGGTCTACCTGAGGAGTAGAGACAGTAGGAGCAGGTGATCATCCGAAGAGGAAGCAGACGAAGATTCCGGAGTCGGCTCGCGGACGGGTCGACGCACGGTCTTTTCCTCTTCATCCCGGCACGGCTACTACTGGCTCCACGGGTTTTGGGGGCCATTGATTCAAGGTGGAATGATTGTCAAGGTTTTTGGAAGATTTTGGAAAGTTTGAAAGGTTTTGGAGGGTTTTGAGAATGATTTGGAATGATTAGAATCGAACGATGGGTCGGCTCGTGCCCTAAATAAGCGATTTGGGACCACGTCGAGTCGACTCGCGCAAAGCGTGAGTCGGCTCGGGTAAGTCACAGAGCACGACCGATCTCGAGTCGACTCGCTCAGAGAGGGGTCGACTCCTGAGTTTCAGCAGAAACTCGAGTCGACTCCGATACTCTCGAGTCGGCTCCGGACCATTTCAGAAAAAAAATTGAGATTCAGAGAATCCGAAATGAGTCCGGAATTTGATCTTTGAGTATGATTAAAAATCATGGATTTGAGAGATCAAATTGATATGAGTTCTAGATAAAATTTCCTTAAGATTTTGAGAATTGAAAGAATTCTAGATATATTTCCTTAGAGGTTTCAAAATTTATTCAAAAGGATTACAAATTCCTAATTCTCCTCTAAGATAACAAAATCTTTCTTCATTTAAAGGTTTTGTAATATGTCAGCTAATTGTTCTTCAGTGTTTACATAATCTAAACAAATTTCATCATTAGCTACATGTTCCCTTATAAAATGATATCTAATTTCTATGTGTTTTGTTCTTGAGTGTTGAATTGGATTTTTAGTTAAATTGATTGCGCTAGTATTATCACATCTTATGGGTGTCTTATTAAGTGTGATACCATAGTCTTCAAGTTGTCGCTTAATCCATAGGATTTGCGCACAGCAACTTCCAGCTGCTACATATTCAGCTTCAGTAGTTGATAATGCAACTGAATTTTGCTTTTTGCTAAACCATGTGATTAAGTTACTACCTAAGAATTGGCATGCACCACTTGTGCTTTTTCTATCTAATTTACATCCAGCATAATCAGAATCTGAATATGCAATTAGGTTTAATGTGGAGTCTCTAGAATACCATAAACCTACATTTTTAGTTCCATTTAGATATCTTAATATTCTTTTAACAGCTATTAAATGTGATTCTTTAGGTTCAGATTGAAATCTAGCACATAAACATACTGAAAACATATATCTGGTCTACTTGCTGTTAAATAAAGAAGGGATCCGATAATACCTCGATAATACTTTTGATCAACCTTTTTACCTTCTTCATCTTTGTCTAGCTTGCATGAAGGACTCATTGGTGTTCCGAGGGGTTTCATTGTTTCCATACCAAACTTTTTGAGTAGTTCTCTTGTGTATTTGGTTTGGTTGATAAAGATTCCCTCTTTGCTTTGTTTGATCTGGAGTCCAAGGAAGAAGTTGAGTTCTCCCATCATGCTCATCTCGAATTCTCCCTGCATTAACTTTGCAAATTCTTGACAAGAGATTCGTTAGTAGCACCAAAAATAATGTCATCTACGTATATTTGTACTACAAGTAAATCTTTACTTTTTCAAAAACAAAGTTTTATCAACATTTCCTCTTGTAAAATCATTTTCTATTAAGAATTTACTTAACCTATCATACCAAGCTCTAGGTGCTTGTTTCAAACCATATAAAGCTTTGTGCAATTTAAAAACGTGATTTGAAAACTCGTGATCTTCAAAACCTGGTGGTTGTTCTACATAAACTTCTTCATTAATAAATCCATTTAAAAATGCGCTTTTTACATCCATTTGAAATAAGTTAATGTTCATATGACATGCAAATGCAAGTAAAAGTCTAATGGCTTCTAATCTAGCTACAGGTGCAAAGGTTTCATCAAAATCAATACCTTCCTCTTGATTATATCCTTTAGCAACCAATCTAGCTTTGTTTCTAATTACTATGCCATTTTCATCTAGTTTATTTCTATAAATCCATTTTGATCCTATTACTGAATGATTTTTAGGTCTTTCAACTAAGTCCAAACATTATTTCTTGTAAATTGATTTAGTTCTTCT
This sequence comes from Calamus simplicifolius, assembly GCA_900491605.1. NCBI lineage: Eukaryota > Viridiplantae > Streptophyta > Magnoliopsida > Arecales > Arecaceae > Calamus > Calamus simplicifolius. The sequence continues at coordinate 563,744 of UESW01004281.1, forward strand.
TGCATAGCTAACATCCAATTATTATCTTTTTCAGCTTCTTCTATAGTTTTAGGTTCAATTTGTGATACAAATGCAAGATGATTACTAATATTTCTCATGTATGATCTAGTCCTTATTCCTTGAGATGGATCACCTATAATCAATTCCTTAGGATGACTATGAGCATATCTCCAGTCTCTTGGAAGATCTATATCATTATGATCAATATTGACATCATCGTCCTTATGTGAATCATCATCTTTAGCTTCTTGTTCATGATCAGAAGATACTTCAATATTAAGTTTTTCAAGATCTTTTTCAATTATGTTTGTATCTTCCTCATCATCAATCTTTTCAGATCCAGTTGCTAAAGACTCATCAAAAACTACATGAATGGATTCTTCAACTACTAAGGTTTTCTTGTTAAAGATTCTATATGCCTTACTAGTTGTTGAATAACCTAGAAAAATTCCTTCATCAGATTTAGCATCAAATTTTCCTAAGTTGTTTTTACCATTATTATGAATGAAACATTTACATCCAAATGCATGAAAGTATTTTATATTTGGTTTTCTTTCATTCCATAATTCATAAGGTGTTTTCTTTAATATTGGTCTTATTAAAGCTCTGTTTAAGATGTAACATGCTGTGTTAATTGCTTCCGCCCAAAAATACTTTGGTAAGTTGCTTTCACATAGCATGGTACGGGCCATGTCTTCTAGAGTCCTATTTTTTCTTTCAACTACACCATTTTGTTGTGGAGTCCTAGGGGCTGAAAAATTATGATTAATTCCATTTTCAGTGCAGAAATTTTCAAATAAGTGATTTTCAAATTCTGTTCCATGATCACTTCTTAGAGATACTATAGTAGTGTTTTTCTCATTTGTGACTTTCTTGAAAAATTTCAGGAACATCGAGAAAGTCTCATCTTTGTGAGCTAAAAACATTACCCAAGTATATCTAGAATAATCATCTACAATCACTAGACCATATTTCTTTCCTCCTAGACTTGTGGTTCTAGTTGGTCCAAATAGGTCCATGTGAAGTAGCTCTAGTCCCCTAGAAGTTGAAACAATATTTTTAGATTTAAAAGAACTTCTAGTTTGTTTTCCAAATTGACATGCATCACATATTTTATTATTTTCAAAATCTAATTTAGGTAATCCTTTAACTAAATCCATTTTAATTAGTTTTGAAATAAGGTGTGTGCTTGCATGACCTAATCTACGATGCCACAACCAACTAATTTCATTTATGTTAGCATTGTCAGCAATTAAGCAATGATCACTCAAAGATAGTTTTTCTAAGTCAACTAAGTAAACATTGCCATGCCTATAACCAGTAAATACAATGCTATCATCAATAGAATTAGTTACAGTGCATAAGAAGATTTAAATGAAACATTAAAATTTTTATCACATAATTGACTTATACTTATTAGATTATGCTTCAAACCATTAACATAAAGTACATTATCAATAACTATAGATGGAGTTATGCGAACTTTACCAAGGCCCAAATTTGACCTTTACCGTTATCGCCAAACGTCACAACTCCACCTTTCTTTTCTTCCAGGGTGATGAATTCATCTTTGTCACCCGTCATATGTCTTGAGCAGCCACTATCAAGGTACCACTTTTTCTTTGATCTTTTGGCTACAAGACATTCCTCATTGTCGTTGTCGTCGTCGTTGGCCATGAAACAAATATTGGCAACTTCCTTTTGCTCATCTTCTTCCGACGAGGAAGATTCTTCAGACCATGTAGCCATATAAGCTTTCTTCTTTTTCTTGTAGGCCTTTTTCAGTAAAGGACAGTCATACTTGAAGTGCCCTGGTTTTTTGCACTCATAACACACTAAGGGCTCTTTTTCTTTTTCTTTCTCCTTATCCTTTTTCTTATCCTTTTCTCCTTCAAATCTTGCTCCAAATTTCTTTTTATGAAATGACCTTTTTCTCATAAACCTTCTGAATTTTTTGGCCAAGAGAGCAGTTTCCTCATCATCTTCATCATTACTTTCACTGCTGCTCTCTTCCATTTCTGCAGTCTTGAGGGCAAGAGTTTTCCTTCTTTTTGTTTCCTCTCAACATGCTGCTTCATTGTTAACTCGTGGGTCATTAAGGATCCTAGAAGCTCCTCTAAAGGTAGTGCATTGAGGTCCTTTGCTTCTTGGATGCAGTGACTTTTGCTTCCCACGATCTTGGTAGTGACCTAAGAATTTTACGCACAAGATCAGCATTAGAATAAGTTCTACCAAGACTTTTCAAACCATTCACAATATCAGTAAATCTAGTGAACATGCATGTGATGGTTTCAGTTTGTTCCATAGTAAATAATTCATATTTATGAACCAAAATATTTATTTTTGATTCCTTTACTTGGTTTGTTCCTTCATGAGTAATTTCCAACCTATCCCAAATTTCTTTTGCGGAATTACAAGTTGAGATTCGGTTGAATTCATTTGAATCCAAGGAACAATACAAAATATTAATGGCTTTAGCATTTAATTGTGCCATTCTCCTATCATTATCATTCCAATCCCTTTCGGGTTGAGGAACAATAGTGCCATCAATAAGGTGTGTGGGTGTACTAGGTCCATTTATTATTACACCCCAAAGCTCATAATCAGAAGCTTGAATGAATATCCTCATTCTAGCTTTCCAATAAGCATAGTTTGAGCCATTAAAAAGTGGAGGTCTATTCGTAGAATGACCTTCAGCAAAACTTGACCCAATTTGTGTTGCCATATGGATCTTTAGCCCTTGATCGTGAGATCAAATTCTAAATGAGCACTTGCTCTGATACCAATTGTTGGCCCAGATGGCAACCCAAGAGGGGGGGGTGAATTGGGTTCTTAAAAATTTAAGACTTTTTAACTTTAATTGATAAGTTAACAAGATGTGCAAGTGAGAGGCTAACTAAAATTAATACACAAGCAAATAAAGAGAGATAGAGATAGAGAAAATAAGGCACGGCAAACACAAGACAATTTTATAGTGGTTCGGCGCAACCAGCACCTACGTCCACTCCCAAGATTCACTTGGGTCCACACTATAATCTCTCTAGATTACAGCCGAGTTGTTTTCCAAGCTTACAACTCAAACTTGTTGTTTTACCGGGCGCACAACGAACCCAGCTGATTTTAACTCGGGCTTACCAGCACAAACCCTACACGTTATTTTTCACGGGTTCACAACTAACCCAACACAAGCACTCCGGCTTGTAATGAGGTATACCAACCTCCACTAATTCAATCCACAGATTGAATCAGCAAACAAAAAATAATGATAGAGTTTGAACAATAATGTGCTCCCCTTGAGCAAATATACAAATGAAGTACAAAATGATATAAGGTTAGAAAAGCCTGATAATTTTGCCGATGGTAGATGCTTGGGCTTTCTCCCTTCTTCTCTTCAACTCCTCTTGAAGTGTTGAATCACGCCTCAGCTAGATTCTTGACCGTAGAAGTCTTTGGAGTTGAGATGAAGCTTTATCCTCTTTTGAAAATCCGCAGATTTGACCTTTGAAATGCACTTGGATTTTCTTCTGGCTTTTGTGGAATGATGAGGAGTAGACGAAACTTTCACTTGGATTTCACTCCTTTTGAAACACTCTTCTTTGAGCAAAATAATTTTTCCAATATGCTCTGTTTTTCCCTCTTTTCAAATGATATTCTTTTCTCTCTTTTTGATTTTCTCTGGGTTGTTTTGATTTGAAAAGAACTCCTCTATTTATAGAATCTGCTAAAATATGTCCGTTAGAATCAAGGAAAAATAGCCGTTATTCAAAAATCTTACCATTGGGGCTGATGTGTCATCGTTAAAAATCGCGCCCAGAAATCGTGGAGTCGGCTCGAGCTCTGAGGGAGTCGGCTCGAGGTCGATTACCAAAAATAGAAACATTTTAAGCATTGATGAGTCGACTCGCGAAAATATAAGTGTCGGCTCCTGAAAGTCGGGAGTCGACTCGAGAAACATGGGGAGTCGACTCGAGAAGTGCTCAAAAATGAGACTTTCTGGTGTCTGAGTCGAGTCGGCTCGCACAGTCGTGAGTCGGCTCGCGAAGGTTTCAGGGGTCGACTCTTGAAAACTCAAGTGTCGACTCAGGACAACATTGAAACTCAGACAATTGGGGAGTCGACTCGGGAACTCTTGAGTCGGCTCGGGAGCGATACAAAAATCAGAAAAATGTTCTGATTGACTTTAAAGCTCATCCCAAATATATTAAAATAATTTTAAATGATATTTTGACTTGAACACAATAAATATGTCATTAAGCATGAATTCAAGACATGTTTCAAGAAATCATAGATTAAAATATATTATGTAAGAATTTCTTTTCGAGATCTAAAAATAGTGTTTGAAAACTTCTCTATCAAATTGATTCAAAAATCAGTGAATTAACCATTTAGAGTCCATTGGTTTCTTTTTGAATAAGCTCAAGATTTTTGATAGATAAACTCATTGTTTTATTTAAAATACTCATGGCTTTTGGAAATCATCAAAATCAATAAAGTTGGGGCAATTATGTTTCAATAATTTCTTAACAGATTTCTTGCTGTAGTCAAGGATCTTCAGCAGGAAGAGACCAAGTTGGAGGATATTCCAGTAGCTCGAGAATTCCCCGATATCTTTTCAGATGAATTGTCTGATTTGCCCTCAGATCGGGAAGTCGAGTTCTCCATTAATTTAGTTTCTAGGACTGGACCTATATCCAAGGCCCCTTATCGCATGTCCCCGGTTGAGCTAAAGGAACTGAAGGATCAATTGCAGGAGCTCCTAGATCGGGATTTATCAGACCCAGTGTTTCTCCTTGGGGTGCTCCAGTACCCTCTGCTGAGGATTGACGACTTGTTTGATCAACTCCAAGGAGCCCGAATATTCTCAAAGATTGATCTCAGGTCAGGGTACCATCAACTCAAAGTCAAGGAGGGGAATGTGCCAAAGATAACATTCAGAACCAGATATGGCCACTATGAGTTCTTGGTGATGCCATTTTGGGTTAACTAATGCCCCAGCAGTATTCATGGACTTAATGAACTGAATTTTTAAGCCATATATGGATCAGTTTGTGGTGGTTTTCATTGATGATATTTTGATATATTCCAAGAGCTATAAGGAGCATGAGGACCACCTGAGGATCGTGCTGCAGATTCTTCGAGAGAAGAAGCTTTATGCCAAGCTGCAGAAGTGTGAATTTTGGTTAGATCAAGTATCTTTCTTGGGTCATATAACCTTTAAAGATGGTGTGTCTGTGGACCCGAAAAAGATTGAAGCTATCATTAGTTGGAGCCGACCTTCCAATGTGGCTGAAGTCAGAAGCTTCTTGGGGTTAGCCGGGTATTACCGTAAATTTATGGAGAATTTCTCTCACATTGCTCTACCCCTAACTCGCTTAACCCAAAAGCGAGTGAAGTTTGACTGGACAGTGGAGTGTGAGAAAAGTTTCCAAGAGTTAAAGCAGCGCCTGGTGTCAGCTCCCATTCTTGTTCTTCCGAAAGATCTGAAGGTTTTACTATATACACTGATGCCTCTCGGAAAGGATTGGAATGTGTTTTGATGCAGAATGAAAGAGTAATAGCTTATGCCTCCAGACAACTGAAACCTTATGAGCAGAATTACCCTACTCATGATCTGGAATTGGCTGCTGTGGTTTTTGCTCTGAAGATTTGGTGGCATTATCTATATGGAGTGTCGTGTGAAGTGTATACATATCATAAGAGTCTAAAATACATCTTCACACAGAAGGAGCTAAATTTAAAGCAGAGGAGGTGGTTGGAACTATTAAAGGATTATGACCTGAATCTACAGTATCATCCTGGGAAGGCCAATGTAGTGGCAGATGCTTTGAGCAGAAAATCCTCTTCTGAGTTAGCTACTATGATTACTTCCCAGCCTCACATATTGAGAGATCTGAGAAGTGGGAGGTTGGTTTGAGAGTACAACAGTATGATGGGCTAGTTGCAACACTTGTACTCCAGCCGACCCTAGTTGATAGAATCAAGTCCTCCCAGATAGAAGATCCTGACCTCCAAAGGATTAAAGAAGCTGTGCAGTCAGGAGTCCAGAAGGAATTTTATGTAATGGAGGATGGATCCCTGAAATTTGAAGGAAGACTTTGTGTGCCAAACATTGAGGAGCTGAAGGCTGAAATTTTGAAGGAGGCTCACTACTCTCCTTATACTGTGCATCCAGGTGGCACTAAGATGTACAGAGACTTAAAGGAAAATTTTTGGTGGAAAGGTATGAAGGGGGAGATTGCTCAGTATGTGGCCAAGTGCTTGGTGTGTCAGCGAGTGAAGGCCGAGCATCAAAGACCTGCGGGACCTCTTCAGTCTTTGATGATTCCACAGTGAAAATGGGAAAAGATTACAATGGACTTTGTGACTGGTCTGCCCAAAACTCGCAGGAGTAATGATGCGATTTGGGTTATTGTGGACAGACTAACAAAATTAGCTCATTTCCTACCTTTCAGAGTTGGGGTCTCTAGTGAAAGATTGGCTAATTTATATATTGAGCAGATAGTGAGACTCCATGGTGTCCCGATATCTATTGTATCAGATAGAGATACCAGGTTTGTGTCCCAGTTTTGGAAGAGTCTTCATAAGGCCATTGGAACCAAACTAAACTTTAGTACAGCCTATCATCTCCAGTCAGATGGACAATCAGAGAGGACCATATAGACTCTGGAGGACATGTTGTGAGCCTATGTGATGGACTTGGGTGGAGCTTGGGATAACCATTTACCTTTGGTGGAGTTTGCATATAATAATAGTTACCAGGCCAGCATCCAGATGGATCCATTTGAAGCTCTATATGGTAGGAGGTGCAGATCTCCTATATGTTGGGATGACGTAGGGGAAAGAAAATTGCTAGGCCCTAAGCTGATTCAGCAAACAGTAGATAAGGTGCATTTGATCAGGGAGCGTCTTCGTACAGCTCAGAGCAGGCAAAAGAGCTATGCTGACGTCAGAAGAAGAGAATTGGAATTCCAGGTTGGGGACCATGTTTTCTTAAGGGTATCACCAACCAAAGATGTGATGAGATTTGGGATTAGAGGAAAGCTGAGTCCACGTTATATTAGACCTTTTGAGATCTTGAGCAGAGTCGGGGAGGTTGCTTACAGCCTGGCACTGCCTCCGATTTTAGCTGGGGTACATAATGTCTTCCATGTCTCTATTTTGAGGAAGTATATTTCGATCCCAGCCATGTCATAGCATATGAGCTTATACAATTGACGAAAGATTTATCATATGAGGAGCACCCTGTGCGTATTGTGGACCGTAAGGATCAGGTTCTGAGACGGCGTACCATTCCCTATGTCAAGGTGCAATGGAGTAATCATTCTGAGAGGGAGGCTACTTGGGAACTTGAGGAGGAAATGAAAAAGAAGTATCCACAACTATTTGAATCTTAATATAGTTAATGATGTAGATACGACTGTTGACATTTGAATAAAGACTTAGTCGATTGTGTGATGAAATTTGAATTTTAATTTTTTTCTAATGAAAGTGTATCAATTTCGAGGCCGAAATTTTTATAAGGAGGGGAGAATGTAACCTCCGGGATATGATTACCTGATCGCAAAACTTAATCGCGATATTCTTGGAATAGATAACACCCGACGGTTGTATTTTCAAATACCCTATAACTAATGGAGTCTCAAATCCCTTGATTTGAGGAGTCTGCGTCGCCTTTAAAGGATCACGTGAACCCTCCTTCCCATCATCCTCGAACGCCTCCTTCCCATCATCATCGTGCGCGCATCTGCTCCTGGTAAGTCCCTCTATCCATGCCTGGGAGAGAGAGAGAAAGTCAGGAAAAGAGAGAAAGAGAGGGAGTCGGGCGCGGAGGAGGCCATGGCAGCCTTCTCCCATGCTGATTCTGGTTCGGGCCCGATGGCGTGCCCGCCGCCTTGCCAGGCCTAGACGACGGTCGGTGACCTCCACTAGCTCCGGGTGTGTGTCCGGTGGAGGTCCGGCCGGCCTTGGTGGCTGGCCGTGTCGCCGGCACAGAGACGTGCCACGATGACGGTCAGCTCTAGTCTAACCACCGGCGGCAGGGCCGCCCTGAATTTGGCTGGCCGTGCCGCCGGCACGCCTCCTAGCTGCCGCAAACCATGAGAGAAAAAGGGGGAATCGGGAGTGAAATTGGAGAGAGAGAGAGGGAAGGGGGGGCCGGTCGCGGCGGCGGCCGGCTCTGGTCTGGCCACCGACGGTCGGGCTGCCCCTAATTTGGCCGGCGGCAGCCCTGGCTACCGGCATGGATGGCCCCTGTTTCAGGTGAAACAGGGGAACAACAGTAACAGGAGAAAAAAAAAGTTGGGCCGGATGGGCTGAGCCGATTTTGGGCTTGCTGGGCTAGTCTGAGAGCCATTTTTGAGATGCTGTTTGGGCCCTGTAATGGGCCGAAAATGGTAAAATAAAATTATGGCCCGAATCAGGATTGATTCTAGTTTCTGGGGATAATTTTGTTTTCCTATTTGGGTGTATACATTGAGAGATATTCGAGCCCAAAGTTGGGCCCATAAAGTGGTCTGGTAGAATTTTAAAAATCATTTTATTATTCAGATTTTAGGAAATTGATAATGAAAAATGATACTGTAGGTACCCAGGTGTCCAAATAGCTGGGTTATCAATTGGAATTTGCATACTGAGGTAAGTAAGCCAAGTATTATAATTTCATAGATTATTTAATTTATAAATTATGAATTTACAACTAGATGCATGTTTATGAAATGTGAAAAGTGAAGTTCATTTATTCTGAATTAATGTATAGTACCATGAATTTATAAATAAGTATTTGTTATGATATGACTTATATGTATATATGAAAAAATGTAATTATGTTAATTTTGTAAATTATGTTGGTACTATCGAGATGATAATATGCAATCATGATGATGACAGTGAAATTTAGTGTATGTGTCGCCGCGGTTCTCATATGACTTGAAATGCCAAGTGATATGTGACCCACCTTCACAAGAAAAGATATGTGGAGGACACATATCCGTAGGATGTGTTCTGATGATAGATTATGATATGGCATAACACTGGTACCAGGACCCTTCCTCTTAGAGGACATTTAAGAGTGATACACAAGATGAGTGTTGTAGGACCGTGGGACACATAAAGAAAAACAATGACAGTATAAACTGTGTTTGGTTTACCTTGCATATTCTAGTATTTATTATTTAATTAAGCTTCCAAATTATTTTGATCTGATGACATGAATATGTTATAGCATGATAAATGTAATTTGAAATTGTATTAGGCTTACTTATTGAGTGTGAGCTCATAGAATTCTCATAATGTTTTTTAGAGCCTCAGGAATGAAGAAGGATATTTGGGATAGACAGAGCTTCTATTAAATAAACTTAGTTCCATTATATTGATATAGTTCAGTATTGCTTGTGTGTAGGGCAGGTAGCCCAAGACTGATAATTATGGTTTGTAATAAATCATGGATTTCAATTTTTGCTTTATATTGATTTATGTGATGAAGTTCGAGATGCCTTGCATGCCTGGCATGCGGCGAGTTGTCACCCTAGCTCGGGTGTTGGGACTGGGGCGTGACAATATCCCCATGTCCATACCCTTAAAATATGTTGGAAGTCTATATCATTATCTTGTTTGAGGTTTTGGTAGATACTGACAAACATGAATCTGGCTAATTTTGGTTACATATACAAAAACTTGGTAGAAATGAATCTGGTCATGCTTATCTGTTTTAAATAAAAATAATCCTAGCTCACGATTTGTTTCATATTATAATTATATTCACGTTGTTGACATAGGTTAAATTCTCTACAATTAGCATGATGAGTTGCTTATGGGACTAATCTGTCAGTTTAATTCATTTGGCACATGCTTATGATAGATAGACTGTAACGAAGGTAAACACGTCAAATATTCAGAAAATACTGAGAAAGAAAGAGAGAAATCAAAAAGGAAATACTCTAAGCTTAAGTCCATCAATCCCAGAAAAGTTCAAAGAGAAATCCACAAGCTTCTCAAGATCAAATCAAGGAGATTTCCAACATTTGAAGAGAGAAAGCGAAAGCCCAAAATCCTCAACTTCTCTACTGCGTGAAGAAACTGAGCTGAGGCTGATTTAATCTTTTAAAGGAGAAGAGGAAAAGAAGAAAAGAAGAAAAGCATACATTCAAAGAGCTTCAATCAGGCTTTTCTTACCCTATTTATTTTATTGAATATCTGCTCACTTAAGGAGCTGTTTAAGTGTTGTATTGAAATCTTTATTACTTTCAAACTGTTGTTTCCTAATTCAATCAGGGGATTAAATTAGTGGAGGTAGTATACCTCGGGACAAGCTAAGGATAGCTTGTGTTTGGGTTTTGTGCTGGTGAGCCCGGTAAAACCAGCTGGGTTCATTGTGATCCTGGAAGAAATAACAAGTTTTGAGTTGTGAGCTTGTAAAACAACTCGGCTGTAATCAAGAGGATTATAGTGTGGGCCCAAGTGCTACTTGGGAGTGGATGTAGGTGTTGGATACACTGAACCACTATAAAATCTTTGTGTTTATCGTGCTTTATCTCTTTGTCTCTTCATATCTCATTATTTGTGCCTAGCATTTATCTTGCACTCAATCTCTTTTATTTCAAAGCACATAATTTTAAAAAGCAAAATTTTTAACAACCCAATTCACCCCCGCCTCTTGGGTTGCCATCTGGGCCAACAATTGGTATCAGAGCTTGTGCTCATTGTTTATTTGATTAAACGATCAAGAGCTAAAGATCCAAATGACAGCTCAAGCTGGATCTTCATTTGCTGAAGGTCATTCTACAAATAGACCTCTTTTATTTAATGGTTCAAACTACTCTTATTGGAAAGCTAGAATGAGAATTTTTATTCAAGCTTTAGATTATGAACTATGGAGTGTAATCACTAATGGACCTAGCACACCCACACACATAGTAGATGGTTCAATAGTTCCTAAACCCGAAAGGGATTGGAATGAGAACGATAGGAAAATGGTTCAGCTCAATGCTAAGGCCATGAATGTTTTATATTCTGCATTAGATGCTAATGAGTTTAATAGAATTTCTACATGTATTTCTGTAAAAGAAATTTGGGACAGATTAGAAGTTACCCATGAGGGTACTAATCAAGTCAAAGAATCAAAGATTAATATTCTTGTTCATAAATATGAATTGTTTAGCATGGAACAAACTGAATCTATAACCTGCATGTATGCAAGATTTACTTATATTGTGAATGGTTTAAAGAGTTTTGGCAAGACCTATACTAACTTTGAGTTGGTTCGTAAAATCCTTAGGTCTCTTCCAAGGACATGGGAAGCAAAGGTGACTGCAATCCAAGAAGCCAAGGACCTCATTACTTTACCTTTGGAGGAGTTACTTGGATCACTAATGACTCATGAGTTGACCATGAAACAGCATATAGAGAAAGACGTCAAAAGAAGAAAACAATTGCCCTCAAAGCTGCAAAAATTGAAAAAAGCAGCAGTGATGAAGAAGATGATGAGGAGGAGACTGCACTCCTTGCTAAGAAATTTAAAAGATTTATGCAAAGAAAGAGACCCTCCACAAAAAAAAATTTGGAACAAAGATGGAAGGTGAAAAAGAAAAAGAAAAGGACAAGGATAAAGAGAAAGACCCCCTCATATGCTATGAATGTAAGAAATCGGGGCACTTTAGATATGACTGTCCTCAATTAAAAAAGGGATACATGAAAAAGAAAAGGCATATGTTGCAACATGAGCGATAGCAAGGAATCCTCTTCCGAGGAAGAACAAAAGAGGTTGCAAACATTTATTTTATGGCAAATGACGATAAAGTAAGTACCAAAACTCATGACTTTACCTTTGATGAATTGTTTGATGCATTTAACGAACTAGTTAGTGATTTTAAAGTTTTGAAAAAGAAAAGCAAATCTTTGAAAAATGATAATTTAAATCTTGTCAAAGAAAAAGATAAACTAACCCATGAAATTGAAGAATTGAAATCTGAAAATAAGAATTTGCTAAAAGAAAAAGAATCAATTTCAAATGAAAATGTCAGTTTAAAGATAGAAGTTGATAAATATAAAAATATAGTTGATAAATTTACATATAGCTCTGAAAAACTTAATTTGTTATTGAGTAATCAAAGAGCTGTATTTGATAAGGCTGGATTAGGTTATAGGCCTAACAAGAAACAAAAGTATGTTAAAAATTCTTTAGAAAGGAACATGAGAAAAATGAGGTCTCATGTTATTGCTGTAACAAGAAAGGACACAAAGCCTATGAATGCAATTCTAAAAAAATTAATAAGAATTTAAATATTAAAGAAAAGAAAATATGGTTCCAAAAGGAACAATCTTTATTGCTACTAACCATGAAGGACCCAAGAAAGCTTGGGTACCTAAACAAAAAGTTTGATTACTTTGCAGGAGTGTCTTGCAGCCAAAAGATTAAAATGAAAGTGGTATCTTGATAGCGGCTGCTCAAGGCACATGACGGATGACAAGGATCAATTCATCACCCTTGAGGATAAAAGAGGAGGAGTAGTAACTTCGAAGATAATGTCAAAGGCCAGATTATGGGCTTTGGTAAAATTCAGATAACTCCCTCCACTTTTATTGAAAATATTCTTTATGTAGATGGTTTAAAGCATAATTTAATTAGTATTAGCCAATTGTGTGATAAAGGTTTCAAAGTTTCATTTGAAGCTTCTATCTGCACTGTTTCTAATCCTATTGACAATAGCATTATATTTACTGGAAGTAGAAATGACAATGTATATTAATTGATTTAGACAATCTGTCTACTAGTAGTCATTGCTTAGTTGCTGATAATGCTAATATAAATGAGATTGGATGGTTGTGGCATCGTAGATTAGGTCATGCAAGCACACACTTAATTTCAAAATTAATTAGAATGGATTTAGTTAAAGGACTTCCAAAGTTAGATTTTGAAAATACAGAATTTGTGATGCATGTCAATTTGGAAAACAAACTAGAAACTCTTTCAAATCCAAGAATGTTGTTTCTACTTCTAGGCCACTAGAGCTACTTCACATGGACCTTTTTGGACCTACTAGAACCACTAGTCTAGGAGGAAAGAAATATGGTCTTGTGATAGTAGATGATTATTCTAGATTCACTTGGGTATTATTTTTGGCTCATAAGGATGAGACTTTCTCAATATTTCTGAAATTCTTCAAGAAAGTCACTAATGAGAAAAACACCACCATAGTGTCTCTTAGAAGTGATCATGGCACAGAATTTGAAAATCACTTATTTGAAAATTTCTGCATTGAACATGGCATTAATCACAACTTTTCTGCACCTAGAACACCACAACAAAATGGAGTTGTAGAAAGAAAAAATAGAACTTTAGAAGATATGGCCCGTACCATGCTATGTGAAAGCAACCTATCAAAATACTTTTGGGCAGAAGCTATAAACACAGCATGTTACATCCTTAATAGAGCTTTAATTAGGCCAATTCTTAAGAAAACTCCTTATGAATTATGGAATAATAGGAAACCTAACATTAGTTATTTTCATGCATTTGGTAGTAAATATTTCATTCATAATAATGGTAAGGACAACTTAGAAAATTTGATGCAAAATCTGATGAAGGCATATTCTTAGGATATTCAACAACTAGTAAAGCCTTTAGAGTATTTAACAAAAGGAACTTAATAGTAGAAGAATCTATTCATGTAGTTTTTGATGAATCTTTAGCATCAAGTTCAGAAAAGATTGATGATGAGGAAGATACAAATTTACTAGAAAGAGATATTAAAAAATTAAATATAGATGTATCTTCAGATCATGAACAAGAAGCTAAAGATGATGATTCCACTAGGGTTGATGTTATTGATACTACTCGCAATGATGTAGATCTGCTTAGAGATTGGAGATATGCTTATGGTCATCCTAAGGAATTGATTATAGGTGATCCATCTCAAGGTATAAGAACTAGATCATCATGAGGAATATCAATAATCATCTTGCATTTGTATCTCAAATTGAACCTAAAACTATAGAAGAAGCTGAAAAAGATAGTAATTGGATGCTAGCTATGCAGGAGGAATTAAATCAATTTACTAGAAATAATGTATGGTCCTTAGTTGATAGACCTAAAGGTCATTCAGTTATAGGATCTAAATGGGTATTTAGAAATAAATAGATGAAAATGGCATAGTAATTAGAAATAAAGCTAGATTAGTTGCAAAAGGATATAATCAAGAAGAAGGAATTGATTTTGATGAAACCTTTGCACCTGTAGCTAGATTAGAAGCAATTAGATTATTACTTGCATTTGCATGTCATATGAATATCAATTTATTTCAAATGGATGTTAAAAGTGCATTTTTAAATGGTTTTATAAATGAAGAAGTTTTTGTAGAACAACCATCTGGTTTTGAAGATCATGAATTTTCAAATCATGTTTTTAAATTACACAAAGCACTATATGGTTTAAAACAAGCACCTAGAGCTTGGTATGATAGATTAAGTAAATTTCTAATTGAAAATGATTTTACTAGAGGAAATGTAGATAAAACTCTATTTTTAAAAAGAAAAGATAAAGATCTTATTAGTAGTACAAATCTATGTAGATGATATTGTATTCGGTGCTACTAACGATCTTCTATGTCAAGAATTTGCTAAGCTAATGCAGGGTGAATTCGAAATGAGCATGATGGGAGAACTCAATTTCTTCCTAGGACTTCAAATCAACCAAAGTAGAGAGGGAATTTTCATCAACCAAACAAAGTACACAAAGGAAATTCACAAGAAGTTTGAATGGAATCAATCAAACCCCTTGGAACACAATGAGTCCTTCATGCAAATTAGACAAAGATGAAGATGGTAAGAAAGTAGATCAAAAATACTATAGAGGTATGGTAAGAAAGTATACATGATATCATGTTTGCTGTTTGTCTATGTGCTAGATTTCAATCAGAACCTAAAGAATCTCACTTAATTGCTGTAAAAAGAATACTAAGATATCTAAGTGGAACTAAAAATGTAGGATTATGGTATTCTAGAGACTCAACACTAAATTTAATTGCTTATTCTAATTCTGATTATGCTGGATGTAAATTAGATAGAAAGAGTACAAGTGGTGCATGTCAATTTTTAGGAAGTAACTTAATCTCTTGGTTTAGCAAAAAGCAAAATCGGTTGCATTATCTACTGCTGAAGCAGAATATGTTGCAGCTGGAAGTTGCTGTGCTCAAATCCTTTGGATTAAGCGACAACTTGAAGATTATGGCATAACACTTGATAAAACTCCTATTAAATGTGATATACAAGTGCAATAAACTTAACTAAAAATCCAATCCAACATTCAAGAACTAAACATATTGAAATTAGATATCACTTCATTAGAGAACATGTAGCTAATGGTGAAATTTGTCTTGATTATGTTTGCACTGAGGAACAACTAGCAGACATATTTACAAAACCTTTGAGTGAAGAAAGATTTTGTTATCTTAGAGGAGAGTTAGGGATTTGTGACCCTTTGGAATGATTTAAAAACCCCTAAGGAATGATTATCTAGATTTCAATCAATTTCTTGAAATTTCTCTCATGACTTTAAGGACTATTTATCTAGACATTTGAACAATTTAATTCTCCACATTCCAAAGATTTTATCAAAAATTCATTGATTTTATTTTGACAAGTTTCAGATGTTTGAAACTCTCTTATTTTTTTTTCTGAAACTGTCAGTGGAGTCGACACCTTGATTTATGGAGTCGACACCTTGTATATGTCGTTCTCGGTCTGAGACCTTAGAGCCGACACCCGCCTTAGCGAAGCCGACTCCAGTTTGAGCACTGACTGTGTTAGCAACCTAAAGCCGACACCTCGCTTTGCGGGAGTCGACTCCAAGTGGTACCAAGTTAACTTATTTAGGATAGAGCCGACTCCTCGTTCATTTCAATTGACTCCAATCCTCTTCAAACTCTCTCAACTCTTTCCAAAACCCAAAATCCCTCAAATAACCACTCCTTAGCTCTCAATGGCACCCAAACGTAGGGGATCAGTGTTTGGTGGAGGGGTAACGACCGAGAAACAGACTGTAAGGCATCCGACAAGGCAGCCTTCACCGAGTTCTGCGTCCTCTTCCTCGTCATGCACACTGAGCGCTGCTCCAAGCCCGTCCTTACCTCAAATCGACACTTTGGTAGGCCGTGTAATCACAATGGGTAGGAAGGTAGACTTTCATTTCTTGAGGAAGAAGGTTTTACCATTGGGCGGCAGTTGACTGAACTAGGTTGGGATAAGGTATGTTCCCTTGATTTACCTACTTATCCAGCCCTAGTCAAGGAGTTTTATTTCAATTTATCTAGAGGAGATGGAGGAATTGTTAGTTCAGTAAGAGGGAAAAGGATTCATATTACTTCAGAAATTTTAGGAAACCTTTTAGGGATTCCTGTTACTGGGCTTGCTGGAAGCATTCACAGTGAAAGATCAAGCGCTTTATCAAGGATGTTAGGTAGGGAAATAACCGAATTTGAAGAAATTAGGGCAAATCAGTTGCCTCTTGAACTTAGGCTGTTGCATAACATTTGTGGTAGGATTTTATTTCCCAAGATTGGACGTTTTGAGTATGTCTCAGAGCGAGACATTGTACTTATGGACAGTGTTTTGACTGGTCAGCGAATTAATCTGGCTGCTATGATGATTTGGTATATGGCAGAGGCAGGGAATAAGAAAAGATCCTCTTTACCCTATGGCATGATATTAACTTTAGTATTCCAAAGCCAGGGTGTTGTCATTTCAGAGAATGAACCTTTGAAGAACCTTAGACACACCGATTATTACAGCCTGGCTACTGTGCATAGAATGGATTTGTGAAAGTGGATGGTAGATGGGAAAGAAAGAGTAATCTGGATGAAAGAGCGACTGACATTGGAGCCACTGCACCTTTTAAGGCAGGTCCTTCAGTGAGGCATCCTTCACCAGAACCTAGCAGATCATCACCACCACCGGCACCTACTTTCATTCCTGCATCTGTACCAGTGTCTGTTCCTTCTGTTGGTTTTTCTGATGTTCAACTGGAGCAACTTAAAGAATTATTTGGTACTCACAAGGAAGAGATAAAACTGAAATTGACAATAGCCTGATGAATTTAAGAGAAATGTTTTATTCCTTGGATGAAAGAGTAAACAAAATTGAGTCCACCCTTGGAGCCTCCACAGAATCTTTGAAGAATGATCTCAAGAGTATTTTTGAAGAACTTAAAGAGATTGGAGGTGATTCATAGACATATTCCAAATGCAATGCTGAGTTACAAGAAAAGATCATTGTTGCATCCGGATTCTTTGATAGGAGACTAAATGAATTCATTGCTACTCAAAGAGAAGGGATGGGCAAGATTCTAGAAGAACTCAAAAGGAGATTTGGGATTTGATGTTTATTTGCTTTAGTTTGATGTTTGATGTGTTTACTAAAATTTTGACGTAATGAAGATTTTTTATGTAATGCTTGACTTTGTAAAGTATGTAATGAACTTTTTACTTAATGAATATCATTTGATCTTTGAAGCATCTCTTAATTTTGTCATTTAATTTAAAATTTCTTAACCTTTTTGTTGATTACAAAAAAGGGGAGAAAATGTAATTGATAGTCGTATATGCATTGAAAGGTATATGAAAGTTATAATGGGAAAAATGTATATGCATTGAAAGGAATAAGCTTAATTGAAAGTTAATTTGATATGAAAGTTTAATTGGTATCAAACATTAAACCCATATAAGATGTAATTGATAGTTAAATTGAGTATCATAGGGGAGCTACTTCATTCAGGGGGAGCTTACTTGTGAAAACTAAATATTTAAGAAATTTGATTTGAAACTCTTATTATTTAATCATGCATATACTCAATATTTTTATAATCATCAAAAAGGGGAAGATTGTTGACCCAATTATTGATTTTGATGATTAACAAAAGACATGAGTATATTCACTATGCTTCTGACAGATTTAATAAGTGTTTCAGGGGTTAAAAATGTTTAATCAATCAAAAGGAATAAGTTTTGAATCAAATTTTAAAGGAATTTTTCAAAGTTCAAAACTTGGAGTCGACACCCAAATAGTCAGGAGCCGACCCCAAGGCGTATCAGAAGGTTTCTAGATTTTTGGCATGGTCTAGAGTCGACACTCAGAGTTTCGGAGCCGACTCCAACCTAAGATACAGAGAAGTGCATTCTATTTTAGTTTTTGGAGCCGACACCTAGAATTTAGGAGCCGACACTTGAGAGTTCGGGAGTCGACACCTGAGTTTCTGGAGCCGACTCTAACATGAGAACAGAGAGCGTGTTTTATGATATTTCTGTAGCCGACACTCTTGGATTCCGAAGCCGACTTCCGAAAGCGATGAGCCGATACTTAACTTTCTCGGAGCCGACTCTCAACAAACTTTTTCTTTGCTATTTTTGGATACCCGATCTCAAGCCGAAACCTGAAAAGTTGGAGCCAACTCCAACCTATCAGGAGCGGATTTTCAATTGTCAAAACGAACTCCAACGGTAATATTTTTTCACCTAATCTCTAACGGTTATTTTTCTTTGTGTGTAGGAGTATCCAAGCATCTCACAACGGCTATATTTTCCACCTAAACCTTGGATTAAGAGATCTATAAAAGGAGGAATATCCGTCGTTTGAAAAAAGGAGAAAAAGAGATAACAGAGCAAGAAAAAGAGAGAAAATATTCAGAAAATACTGAGAAAGAAAGAGAGAAATCAAAAAGGAAATACTCTGAGCTTAAGTCCATCAATCCCAGAAAAGTTCAAAGAGAAATCCACAAGCTTCTCAAAATCAAATCAAGGAGATTTCCAACATTTGAAGAGAGAAAGCAAAAGCCCCAAATCCTCAACTTCTCTACTGCGTGAAGAAACTGAGCTGAGGCTGATTTATTCTTTTAAAGGAGAAAAGAAAAAGAAGAAAAGAAGAAAAGCATACATTCAAAGAGCTTCAATCGGGCTTTTCTTACCCTATTTATTTTTTTGAATATCTGCTCACTTAAGGAGCTGTTTAAGTGTTGTATTGAAATCTTTATTGCTTTCAAACAGTTGTTTGCTAATTCAATCAGGGGATTGAATTAGTGGAGGTAGTATACCTCGGGACAAGTTAAGGATAGCTTGTGTTTGGGTTTTGTGCTGGTGAGCCCGGTAAAACCAGCTGGGTTCATTGTGATCCCGGAGGAAACAACAAGTTTTGAGTTGTGAGCTTGTAAAACAACTCGGCTGTAATCAAGAAGATTATAGTGTGGGCCCAAGTGCTACTTAGGAGTGGATGTAGGTGTTGGATACACCGAACTACTATAAAATCTTTGTATTTGTCGTGCTTTATCTCTTTGTTTCTTTATATCTCATTATTTGTGCCTATCATTTATCTTGCACTCAATCTCTTTTATTTCAAAGCACATAATTTTAAAAAGCTAAATTTTTAATAACCAATTGTTGATCCAATTATTGATTTTGATGATTAACAAAAATATTTGAGTATAACATTTGAAGTTACTAATGATTTTGATTAAGTTTTTCAGTTTATGATATGATTTATTAATCAGAATTATAAGACAAATCAAGTTCTAGTTCGAATCTAATGTCAAGGTAAGATTGCAGACATTAGAGTTGACACATGGAATCACAGAGTCGACTCCAAAAATTGGCACAGACTTAGAGTCGACTCCCGGACTATTAGAGCCGACTCCAACAGAAAAGATAGAACGATGGTTTTTCTGGCCATGACTTAGAGTCGACTCCGGGACAGTTAGAGTCGACTCCAGAAGATTTTGTGTCGACCCCAGAAAAATCAGAGACAACTCCAGTTCAAGCGATTTGGGGATTTTTGATTTAGAGCCGACTCCAGAAAAGTTAGAGCCGACTCCATAATGTCAGACGCGACTTCAGAACTATCAGAACGACTCTAAACTTTACTTTTATCTTTTTAATCCCAACGGCTATTGCTATTTTTGGTTCTAATCCTTCTTACACTTGTTTCTAATGGATAGTTTTAAACTATTTATGGATTAAACTGATCTATAAGAAGAGGGTTTGCTGCATCCGAAAAAGAGAGAGACAAAGAGACAAGAATAGAGAAAAATCTTAGAAACCCATCAGAAAATCAAAAGAGAAAAGAAGAAAATTTAAGAGGAAAGATTATACTAATTCCCCAAAATAAAAGAGAGAGATTCCAAGCTTTCATAGCTTCATTTTGAAGAAATCTCAAGAAAAGAAACAAGCCCTAGTTTTCTGATCTTCGGAGCATCAAGAGCATTCTAAAGGAAGATCCACCCAAGAGAAGAGAAGAAGCAAGCCACCAAGATTTGCAAATCAGGCTTTGATTCCTATCTCTTTATTTCGTGATCTATCATTGTATATTTGCTCATTGGAGGAGCCTTTGTTTTGTAAAAACGATTATTGTTTGCTGGGTCAATCGAGGATTGATTCCATTGAGGTTGTTAGTCTTGTGCAAGAAGTTTGCTTGTGGTGTAAGGTTTTGTGCTGGTGAGCCTTGAAAACCAGCTGGGTTCGTTGTGCACCCGGGAAAACAACAAGTTCGAGTTGTGAGCTTGCAAAATAACTTTGCTGTAATCAGATTGATTATAGTGTGGACCCAAGAGATACTTGGGAGTGGACGTAGGTGTAGGTACACCGAACCACTATAAAATCTCCTGTGTTTGTCGTGATTGTCTCATTATCTTTAACTCTCTATTTGTGCATATTCTGTTTTAATTTGTGTGAATCTAAGTTTTTATTTCCGCTGGGGTTTATTTTCAAAAGAGTTTAAATTTTTTGAAAAACCCAATTCACCCCCCCTCTTGGGTTGCTATCTGGACCAACACCAATTAACCCCCCCCCCTCTTGGGTTGCTATATGGGCCAACAGCTGGGGTGTTGTTAGATTATTTCTGAGGTGTCATAAGTTCTATAGCTAACATTTGGAGCTAGGGTGTCATCATTTGATAGCTCGGGTGTCATAAGTTATTTTCTGGGGTGTTGTCATGTTATAACATTCAGTTTTATTTCAAGTGTCATAATATGAGAATTGGGGTGTCGTAACAGTCTTTCTGGGGTGTCATAAGTTATTTTCTAGGGTATCGTAGGTTGTTTTCTGGGGTATCGTAATTTTAGTGATGTCTTTAACCGTTAACGGGTGTCGTAGTTTTAATTAGGAGTATCGTTTGTCGCTTTCTATGGTGTCGTAGCGTTTCAGTCACGTCTTTAACTACTAAAGGGTGTTGTTATTGTTTATATGGGGTGTCATAAGTTGTTTCATGGGGTATCGTTAGTTCATGCATGAACAGTTTCAGCTAAGTCACCCGTGCCTATAACGGATGCTGGAGAGAAGGCCCGCGACACCAAAGTTGAAACATTACAACACCCTATCTTCAATGCTACGATACCCGTGTTTATAACGGACGCTAAAGAGAAGGCCTGCGACACCCCAGGAGGAATTCGCCCGATAATCGTTGGCGACACCCAAGTTGAAGCATTACGACACCCTATCGACAAAGCTACGACACTTGTTCTTATAATAGACGTTGGAGAGAAGGCCCGCGACACCCCCAGGAGGAATTCGCCCGATAGTCTTTGCGAGACCCAAGTTGAAACGTTATGACACCCTATCTTCAATGCTATGACACCCGTGCTTATAACGTACGCTAAAGAGAAGGCCTGTGACACCCCATGAGGAATTCGCCCGATAGTCTTTTGTTGTTTTCTGGAGTGTCGTAGCGTTTCAATCATGTCTTGAACTGCTAAAGGGTGTCGTTATTTTTTATATGGGGTGTCGTAAGTTGTTTCATGGGGTATCGCTAGTTCCTACCTAAACAGTTTCAGCTACGGTATCGTAATATGTGAACCTTGGTGTCATTGGGCCTTGCTTCAATGTCTTATGAATGGGTAGCATCGTTTTACAGCATCTGTTCGTTTTTTGTAAACTTGAGTGTCGTGACTTCTGAATTCGGCTATCGTAAGTTCATGTCTTTAACTGTTAATGGGTGTCATAGTTTTTAACTAGGAAGACGAACAGAGAGCAATTATTTAGATCATAGATGGCATGTATTCCTGGTATCTGAGGTTCGAACATAATTGTGTTATCATATTTTTTTAACTGAGGTGTCGTATTTCTTTAACCTTGGTGTCCTAATGCTTTGTCAGGATATATATTGACAGCTAAATCTATGGATATTATTGTTCATGACTGTGTGCCTATATTTTCACAAATGATGCTAAAATTATAGATCAGAAAGAAATTCGCATACTTCCGATCGTGCACCTTCACCCATCGCTCCAAATGCAAGGGATGTTCCTCAAACTGGAATGTAATTCAATTCAGCAGATGATGTATATTCTTTTTATAATGGATACGCAAAAAGAGTTGGTTTTGGAATCACAACAGTGTGTAGCAGGGCCAACAACAACAAACAACTTTGCTACAAGCACCTGGCGTGTTGGAGGCAAGGAAAATCTAGAAAAATAGAGAAGAGTATGAATCATAGGGACACTGGGAAAGTTGATTTTATGGCGTCCATAAAAGCAAGACTGAATGCTACAAGTGGTAAATGGATATTGGTTGAGGTTTCTCTAGAACATAACCATCGGATGTCCATAATATCAACTGGTTATCTACGGTCCCACAGGAGGATCAGCATACCAAAGAAGGCAGAGATCAGCAAATTTATATGCCGTGAATGTGCCGACAACTCAGATATACTCTACCATAGCAAGAAGAAAAGGGGGCAGAAGATAATTGGATTTCATAGAGAAGGATGCTCGTAATTTCATTTATCACGAACGTCAGTCTAAGCTGAAAGAAGGAGATGCTCAGTCGATGGTAATCCATTTCACCGAAATGCAAGTCAGAAATCCCAAATTCTTCTATACCTTAGACCTCAATGATAATGGTCATCCCAGGTATGCCTTTTGGATTCATCCAAGGTCAAGATTGGCATGCACATACTTTGGTGATGTTCTAAGCTTTGACTCAACATACTTGACAAATAGATATCAAATGCCTTTTTGTCCATTCGTCGGGGTCAACCATCATGGACAGTCCACCTTGCTTGGTTGCGCATTGTTGTCTGATGAGAGTACTGAGACATATAAATGGGTTTTTCAGTCATGGCTGGATGTAAATGGTGGTCAAGCACCTATTGCTATAATAACTGACCAAGATAAGGCAATCGAGGCTGCTATTAGGGAGGTGACATCGATTTTATCTTTGGCATTTATTGAAGAAGATACCTGAAAAGATTGGCCATATTTGCACAGCAAATCCTAAATTTATGGTTGATTTTGATGAGGCGATATATGATTCATTGACCATACAGTCATTCGAGGAAAGGTGGGCACATCTTATAGAGAAATATAAAGAATGCAAGGCTATAGATTGGTTCAATATCCTTTATGAATGTCAGGATAAATGAGTCACAGTTTATCTAAAGGATACATTCTTTGCAGGTTTGGTCATGTTCATATTCAATGCTTCTTTTTATGACAAAATTATGTACATGGATGTCATCTTCACAAAGGAGCGAGGGCATCAATCACTTCTTCGATGGGTTTATAAATTTGAAGACTACACTCACGGAGTTCATAGAGAAGTACAAAGATGCCTTGGAGAAAAGGTACGAGGCCGAAAATGAGAAAGATAATAGGACATTACAGACAATTACTTTCCTAAAGACATCATCACCTTTTGAGGCAAGCTGCAGGAAGGTATACAAGGCGCATTTTCAAAAAAATTTAGTATGAGATCCTTGAAATGGCTGCATCAAATACTAAATTGATCAAGGAAGCTGATAACTGTTGTGTATATTCTGTAAAGTCATATGAAAGGATTGAAGTTGATGGAATCGGCAAGGAGATTAAAAGAGTTTAAATTTTTGAAAAATCCAATTCACCCCCCCTCTTGGGTTGCTATCTGGACCAATAATTGGTATCAGAGCTAGTGCTCATTTGATTTGATCTAACGATCAAGAGTCAAAGATCCACATGGCAACTCTAGTTGGTTCATCTTTTTCGAAGGTCAATCTACAAATAGACCATCCTTGTTTAATGGATTAAACTATGGTTATTGGAAGGCTAGAATGAAAATTTTCATTCAAACACTTGACTATGATCTATGGAGCATTATAGTCAATGGACCACACACACCCACTGCTAGAGTTAATGGCATGAAGATTCCTAAACTGGAAATGGAATGCGATGAACATGATAAAAAATTGGCACAACTTAATGCCAAAGCAATGAATGTTTTATACTGCTCATTAGATGCAAATGAATTCAATCGTATATCTATTTGCATTTCTGCTAAGGAAATCTGGGATAGACTTGAGGTTACCCATGAGGAAACAAATCAAGTCAAGGAATCCAAGATTAAATGCTAGTTCATAAGTATGAATTATTTAAGATGGATGTATGTGAATCTTTTACTGATATGTTTACAAGATTTACTGATATAGCTAATGGTTTAAAAAGCCTAGGTAAATCTTATGATAATTCTGATCTTGTGAGGAAGGTTTTACGTTCTTTGCCTATGACTTGGGAAGCTAAAGTGACTGCAATACAAGAGGCGAAGGATCTAAGTACCCTACCCCTAGAAGAATTATTGGGATCCTTGATGACTCATGAGCTTCAAATTAAGCAACATATTGATGATGATGAGTCAAAGAAGAAGAGGATTATGGCTCTTAAGATTTCTAAATATATGAAAGAGCCTCATGAATCTGAAGATGAAAGTGATAATGAGGACATGACACTCATCACAAGGAAATTTAAAAGATTCATGAAGAAGAAGAAGTTTGAGAAGAAAAAGCCCTTTGCAAGAAAAGATGAGGACAAGGATAAAGAAAAAGAAGTTATTTGTTTTGAATGTAAGAAGCCGGGTCATTTTAAATCTGAATGCCCACAACTAAAGAAAGGCATCCAGAAATTCGAAAAGAAGGCAACGATGGCCACATGGAGTGATTCGGAAAGCTCAAGTTCCGAAGAGGAAGAAAAGAGTGAAATGGCCAATCTATGCTTCATGATGGACAATGATGAGGTAAGTCCGAGTTTTCTTGATGATTTTACTTTCGATGAATTGCATAGTGCTTTTTATGAATTAATGGATGATTTTGCAAACTTAAGTTTAAAGACCAAAGATCTGAAGAATCAAATGCAAAATTTATCTTTAGAAAATGAAAAGCATATTGTAGAAAATGAATTTCTAAGAAAAAAAATAAAAATTTGAAAAATAAAGTTGATAGGCTTAAACCTATTGTTGACAAATTTAGTTTAAGCTCTATCAAACTTAATATGATTTTGGACAATCAAAAAGTTGGCTTTGATAAAGCTGAATTAGGATATAATCCACTTAAAAAGCAAAAATCTTTGAAAAGTATTTTTTTACATGCTAAAAAATCATCAAATATTACTTGTTTTAAATGTGGAAACAAAGGACATAAATCTTATATGTGTAAATCTCCACATAATAAAAGAAAGATGATTTGGGTTCCCAAAGGAACAATATCTAATGCATCTAACCATGAAGGACCCAAGAAGGCTTGGGTACCTAAAATTAAGACATGAATGTTTTGCAGGAGTGTCTTGCAGCCATCAGACTGAAAAGAAAATGATACCTAGATAGTGGTTGCTCAAGACACATGACGGGTGACAAAGATCAATTCATCACCCTTGAATCAAAAAGAGGTGGAGTAGTTACTTTTGGTGATAATGGTCAAGGCCATATCATGGGTATTGGTAAGATTCAAATTACACCATCTACTCCTATTGATAATTTTATATGTCGATGGACTTAAACATAATTTGATAAGTATTAGCCAACTGTGTGATAAAGGTTTCAACGTTTCCTTTGAAGCTTCTGTTTGCACTGTTACTAATCCCATTATAATGGCATTATTTTTGTTGGTAAACGTTATGTCAATGTGTACTTAATTGATTTGAGTAATTTATCTCCAAGTAATCATTGCTTAGTTGCTAATAATGCTAAGATGAATGAGATTGGTTGGCTATGGCATCGTAGATTAGGTCATGCAAGCACACACCTAATTTCTAAACTATTGAAAATGGATTTAGTTAAAGGTATTCCTAGCTTAAATTTTGAAAATAATCGAATATGTGATGCATGTCAGTTTGGAAAACAAACAAGAACTTCTTTCAAATCTAAGAATATTATTTCAACTACTAGGCCACTAGAGCTACTACACATGGACCTTTTTGGACCTACTAGAACCACAAGTCTAGGAGGAAAGAAATATGGTCTAGTGATAGTAGATGATTACTCTAGATTCACTTGGTAATATTTTTGGCTCACAAAGATGGGACTTTCTCAATATTCCTGAAATTTGTTAAGAAAGTCACAAATAAGAAAAACACTACCATAGTGTCTATTAGAAGTGATCATGTAACTGAATTTAAAATCACTTATTTAAAAAATTCTGTTTTGAAAAAGGCATACATCATAACTTTTCAGCACCTAGGACACCTCAACAAAATGGAGTTGTAGAAAGAAAGAATAGGACTTTAGAAGACATGGCCCGTACCATGCTATGTGAAAGCCAACTTCCAAAATATTTTTGGGCGGAAGCTATAACACAACATGTTACATCTTAAATAGAGCCCTGATTAGACCTATCCTTAAGAAGACTCCCTATGAACTATGGCATAATAGGAAACCAAATTTAGGTTATTTTCATGCATTTGGTTGTAAATACTTTATTCATAACAATGGAAAGGACAATCTTGGGAAGTTTGATGCAAAGTCTGATGAAGGTATTTTCCTAGGATATTCTACATCTAGCAAGGCATATAGAGTATTTAATAAGAGAAGCTTAGTTGTAGAAGAATCCATTCATATAGTGTTTGATGAGTCTTTAGCATCAAGTTCAGATAAAATTGATGATGAGGAAGATACATCTTTGATTGAAAGAGGTATTGAAAAAATAAATGTATCTTCAGATCAAGAACCTGAAGCTAAGGAAGATGACTCACCTAAGGTTGATGGTATTGATACTGCTCATAATGATAAAGATCTACCTAGAGATTGGAGATATGCTTATGGTCATCCTAAAGACCTAATCATAGGTGATCCATCTCAAGGTGTAAGGACTAGATCATCAATGAGAAATATCAATAATCATCTTGCATTTGTATCTCATATAGAACCTAAAACTATAGAGGAAGCTGAGAAAGATAGTTATTGGATGTTAGCAATGCAGGAAGAGTTAAACCAATTCACTAGGAACCAAGTTTGACCCTAGTAGATAGACCTAAAAACCACCCTATAATAGGATCTAAATGGGTTTTTAGAAATAAATTGGATGAAAATGGCTTGGTAATTAGAAATAAGGTTAGATTAGTTGCAAAGGGATATAATCAGGAAGAAGGTATAGATTTTGATGAAACCTTTGCACCTGTTGCTAGATTAGAAGCCATTAGGCTACTACTTGCATTTGCATGTCATATGAATTTCAACTTATTTCAAATGGATGTTAAAAGTGCATTTTTAAATGGTTTTATAAATGAGAAAGTTTATGTTGAACAACCTCCTAGTTTTGAAGATCATGAATTTTCAAATTACGTCTTCAAATTGCACAAAGCACTTTATGGTTTAAAGCAAGCACCTAGAGCTTGGTATGATAGATTAAGTAAATTTTTAATTGAAAATGATTTTTCGAGAGGAAACGTTGATAAAACTTTGTTTTTAAAAAGAAAAGAAAAGGATTTATTAATTGTTCAAATTTACGTTGATGACATTATATTTGGTGCTACTAACAATTTCCTTTGTCAAGAATTTGCTAAGTTAATGCAGGGAGAATTCGAGATGAGCATGATGGAAGAACTCAACTTCTTCCTTGGACTTCAAATCAAACAAGAGAAAGCGGGGATTTTCATCAACCAAACAAAGTACACAAAGGAAATACTCAAGAAGTTTGGTATGAAATCTGCTAAACCTCTTGGTACGCCAATGAGTCCCTCATGCAAGCTGGACAGGATGAAGAAGGTAAGAAAGTAGATCAGAAGTATTACCGAGGTATGATCGGATCACTTCTTTACTTAACTGCAAGTAGGCCAGATATTATGTTTTTTGTTTGTCTATGTGCAAGATATCAATCTAATCCTAAAGAATCACATTTATTTGCTGTTAAAAGAATCTTTAGATACTTAAATGGAACAAAAAATGTAGGATTATGGTATTCTAGAGACTCAACCTTAAAACTGATTGCTTATTCTGATTCTGATTATGCTGGTTGTAAATTAGATAGAAAGAGTACAAGTGGGGCATGCCAACTTTTAGGAAGTAACTTAATCTCTTGGTTTAGCAAGAAGCAAAATTCGGTTGCATTATCCACTGCTGAGGCAGAGTATGTTGCAGCTGGAAGTTGTTGTGCTCAAATCCTTTGGATTAAGCGACAACTTGAAGATTATGGTATCACACTTGATAAAATTCCTATTAGATGTGATAATACTAGTGCATCAATCTAACTAAGAATCCAATTCAACATTCAAGAACTAAACACATAGAAATTAGACATCACTTTATTAGAGAACATGTAGCTAATAATGATATTTATCTTGATTATGTGAACACTAATGATCAATTGGCTGATATTTTTACCAAACCTTTGAGTGAGGAAAGATTTTGTTATCTTAGAGGAGAATTAGGAGTTTGTGACCCTTTAGAATGATTTTCTGAAACTCTTAAGGACAACTATCTAGACTTCATCAATTTCTTGAAAATCCTCTATGTCCAATAAGGAAATTTATCTAGAAATTTGATTCATTGTTTCCCAATTGATTAAGGAACATTATCTAGAGTTTGATGATTAATTTGATTAGTTTCAGATCCTTGAAATTTAATTTTTCACTGAAACTATTGTGGAGTCGACACCTGTAGTTTGTGGAGTCAACACCTTCATATTTTGATGTTCTATCTGGGCAATTAGAGCCAACTCTAGCTTCTGCAGAGCCGACTCTAATTCGGCGCTGACAGATTTTCTAGTCCGGAGCCGACACCTCGCTTTGCGGGAGTCGACTCTAAGTGGAACTAGGTCAAAATAAAAAGGCGAAGTCGACACCCAAACGACCCTATCGTCTCCTAATCCTTTCTAAAACCGATTCCAACCCCTCCAAACCCCTCAAATCTCTCAATAACTCATTCCAATCGATTCCTATGGCTCCTAAGAAGCGTGCTATCGTTGTGGATCGACCGTTCCCATGAAGTGTGCTCAATTCGTAGGCAACCTCACTGCCTTCATCATCTGCCACCCAAGATGCTTCTCCACCTTCACCATCTTCTCCACGGGTAGATCAATTAGCGGGTAAGGCCATTACAACTGAAGAAAAGTAGATTTTGATTTCTTTGCTTCGGAGGGCTTCGCTATTGGCCGATTATTGAAGGAAATGGGATGGGAGAAAGTGTGTTCTTTGGATGTTCTACGTACCCTGCCCTTGTGAGAGAATTCTACAATGATTTATGTAGAGGAGAGGGAGGTTTAGTGAGTTTTGTAAGAGGAACCAAAGTGATAATCACGGCCGAGACTCTTGAAAATTTATTGGAGATGCCTACTATTGGACTAGTTGAGTATCAACATGATGATAGAGGAGGTGCCCTATCTAGGATGTTAGGGAGAGAAGTATCTGAGTTTGAAGAAATCATGGCTAATCAACTAAATTTGGAACTCAGGTTACTTCATAATATTTGTGGAAGAATCTTGTTTCCTAAAATTGGAAGGTTTGAGTATGTCTCGGAGCGAGACATCTTGTTGATGGACTGTATCATTACTGGAAGGCCTGTTAATTTAGCTGGAATGATGATTGGCTATATGGCAGAAGCAGCAACCAAGAAGAGATCAACACTGCCATATGGTATGATTCTGACATTAGTTTTTAGAAGCCAAGGTGTGCTAATAATGGACAATGAGCCACTAAGAAAATTAAGGCATACTGATTACTACAGTGTCTCTACAATTCACCGCATGGGCTTCAGAAAAGAGAATGATATTTGGATAAAAAGAGGGCAAGAGACCAGAGCAGAGGAAGTTAGAGTTAAGGAGGCCAGAGCAGAGGATATTCCTGGACCATCTACTACTGGACCTTCAGAGGCTGGACCGAGCACTCATCCTTCACCTCCACATCAGTCAGCTTTGTATCTGGAAGATTTTCAGAGGAGCAGCTTGATCAGCTCAGAGCCCTACTGACTGAGCATGATTCGGAAATGAGAAGTAAAATGAAATTGATATCTGCTAAGCTTGACATGATAGTTTTTACTTTGGATAAATCAGTGAATGCCATGTCATCTGAGCTTCAAAAGATTTTGAAAGGCTAGAAGGGATAGCAGATGGATCAAGAGTCTATTTAGATGCTACTGGTCAGTTGAAGAAAGATATTGATGTTGCTGTCACTCAAATTGAAGCTTGTCTTGAAAAATTTAAGAAAGACCAAAAAGATGAGATTATGGAAATGATTGGTCATTTGAAGAAAATTGTTTACAAGCATGTTTGATTTTGATACCCTGTATTATCCTAGTTTGTATCCTAGGATTTCTAGCTTTCTTTACTTTGATAGCTTGTATCTAGGAATTTTGGTTTACTGTGAATATACTTGAATATGTTACTTTACTGTGAATGTACTTGAATTGACACATGTAATGAATCTTGCATTGAAATACAATTATCCTTTTATTGCAAATTTGTCTATGAGAACCAATTACCATCTCTATGATTGAATGAACCAACACCCTCACTCTGATAACCTTCTTTCTTGTTTTTAAATTCACCTTATTGCTGATAACAAAAAAGGGGGAGAGAAAATTGTATATGCATAAAATAAATAAGAATGGAAGAATATAAGATTAAAGGAATATAAGATTTCAATCAATTGGCATATCTAAAAAGGGGGAGAGAAATTTTGAGATTTATAAATTCTAATCAATTTGTATAAAAAATGATCAATCTATTTCAGTTTATCTACATATACCTTGCATAGGGGGAGTTATTTAATGCAGGGGGAGCTTAATGATTTTCTATGTTAAATCATCTTGATTGCTGTTTATAATAGAACTCAAGTATGTTTTTAAAGTTTATTTTGAAACTTGACATCAAATTCTCTGTTAGGAAGTTTTAAAGCTTTAACAATGTCTATAACTCTTAATTCAAATAAATTTTTAATGCATATACTCAAAGTTTTTGTCATCATCAAAAAGGGGAGATTGTTGACCCAATTATTGATTTTGATGATTAACAAAACTATTTGAGTATAACATTTGAAGTTACTAATGATTTTGATTAAGTTTTTAGTTTATGATATGATTTATTAATCAAATTATAAGACAAATCAAGTTCTAGTTCGAATCTAATGTCAAGGTAAGATTGCAGACATTAGAGTCGACACATGGAATCGCAGAGTCAACTCGAAAATCGGCACAGACTTAGAGTCGACTCCCGGACTGTTAGAGCCGACTCCAACAGAAAAGATAGAACGATGGTTTTTTGGCCACGTCTTAGAGTCGACTCGGGACTGTTAGAGTCGGCTCCAGAAGATTTTGTGTCGACCCCAGAAAAGTCAGAGACGACTCCAGTTCAAGCGATTTGGGGATTTTTGATTTAGAGCCGACTCCAGAAAAGTTAGAGCCGACTCCAGAATGTCAGACACGACTCAGAACTGTCAGAACGACTCTAAACTTTACTTTTATCTTTTTAATCCCAATGCTATTGCTATTTTGGTTCTAATCCTTCTTACACTTGTTTCTAACGGATAGTTTTAAACTATTTATGGATTAAACTGATCTATAAGAAGAGGGTTTGCTGCATCCAAAAAGAGAGAGACAAAGAGACAAGAATAGAGAAAAATCTTAGAAACCCATCAGAAAATCAAAAGAGAAAAGAGGGAAAATTCAAGAGGAAAGATTATACTGATTCCCCAAAAGAAAAGAGAGAGATTCCAAGCTTTCATAGCTTCATTTTGAAGAAATCTCAAGAAAAGAAGCAAGCCCTAGTTTTCTGATCTTCGGAGCTTCAAGAGAATTTTAAAGGAAGATCCACCCAAGAGAAGAGAAGAAGCAAGCCACCAAGATCTGCAAATCAGGCTTTGATTCTATCTCTTTATTTCGTGATCTATCATTATATATTTGCTCATTGGAGGAGCCTTTGTTTTGTAAAAACGATTATTGTTTGCTGGGTCAATCGGAGGATTGATTCCATTGAGGCTGTTAGTCTTGTGCAAGCAGTTTGCTTGTGGTGTAAGGTTTTGTGCTGGTGAGCCTTGAAAACCAGCTGGGTTCGTTGTGCACCCGGGAAAACAACAAGTTTGAGTTGTGAGCTTGCAAAACAACTCTGCTATAATCAGATTGATTATAGTGTGGACCCAAGAGATACTTGGAGTGGATGTAGGTGTAGGTACATCGAACCACTATAAAATCTCCTGTGTTTGCCGTGATTGTCTCATTATCTTTAACTCTCTATTTGTGCATATTCTGTTTTAATTTGTGCGAATCTAAGTTTTTATTCCGCTGGGGTTTATTTTCAAAAGAGTTTAAATTTTTGAAAAACCCAATTCACCTCCCTCCTCTTGGGTTGCTATCTGGACCAACACCAATTAACCCCCCCCTCTTGGATTGCCATCTGGGCCAACAGCTGGGGTGTTGTCAGATTATTCTGAGGTGTCATAAGTTCTATAGCTAACATTTGGAGCTAGGGTGTCGTCATTTGATAGCTCGGGTATCATAAGTTGTATTCTGAGGTGTCGTCATGTTATAGCATTCAGTTTTATTTCAAATGTCATAATATGAGAATTGGGGTGTCGTAACAGTCTTTCTGGGGTGTTGTAAGTTATTTTCTAGGGTATCGTAGGTTGTTTTCTGGGGTATCGTAATTTTAATGATGTCTTTAACCGTTAACGGGTGTCGTAGTTTTAATTAGGAGTATCGTTTGTCGCTTTCTGTGGTGTCGTAGTGTTTCAGTCACGTCTTTAACTACTAAAGGGTGTCGTTATTGTTTATATGGGGTGTCATAAGTTGTTTCATGGGGTATCGTTAGTTCATGCATGAACAGTTTCAGCTAAGACACCCGTGCCTATAATGGACGCTGGAGAGAAGGCCCGCGACACCGAAGTTGAAACATTACGACACCCTATCTTCAATGCTATGATACCCGTGTTTATAACGGATGCTGGAGAGAAGGCCTGCGACACCCCAGGAGGAATTCGCTCGATAATCGTTGGCGACACCCAAGTTGAAACGTTATGACACCCTATCGACAAAGCTACGACACTTGTTCTTATAACAGATGCTGGAGAGAAGGCCCGCGACACCCCCAGGGGGAATTCGCCCGATAGTCTTTGCGACACCCAAGTTGAAACGTTACGATACCCTATCTTCAATGCTATGACACCCATGCTTATAACGTACGCTAAAGAGAAGGCCCGCGACACCCCATGAGGAATTCGCCCGATAGTCTTTTGTTGCTTTCTGGAGTGTCGTAGCGTTTCAGTCACATCTTGAACTGCTAAAGGGTGTCATTATTTTTTATATGGGGTGTCGTAAGTTGTTTCATGGGGTGTCGTTAGTTCCTGCCTGAACAGTTTCAGCTACGGTGTCGTAATATGTGAACCTTGGTGTCATTGGGCCTTGCTTCAATGTCTTATGAATGGGTGGCATCGTTTTACAGCATCTATTCATTTTTTGTAAACTTGAGTGTTGTGACTTCTGAATTCAGCTATCGTAAGTTCATGTCTTTAACTGTTAATGGGTGTCATAGTTTTTAACTAGGAAGACGAACAGAGAGCAATTATTCAGATCATAGATGGCATGTATTCCTGGTATCTGAGGTTCGAACATAATTGTGTTGTCATATTTCTTTAACTGAGGTGTCGTTTTTCTTTAACCTTGGTATCCTAATGCTTTGTCAGGATATATATTGATAGCTAAATCTATGGATATCATTGTTCATGACTGTGTGCCTATATTTCCACAGATGATGCTGAAATTATAGATCGGAAAGAAATCAGCATACTTCCGATCGTGCACCTTCACCCATCGCTCCAAATGCAAGGGATGTTCCTCAAACTGGAATGTAATTCAATTCAGCAGATGATGTATATACTTTTTACAATGGATACACAAAAAGAGTTGGTTTTGGAATCACAACAGTGTGTAGCAGGGCCAACAACAACAAACAACTTTGCTACAAGCACCTGGCGTGTTGGAGGCAAGGAAAATCTAGAAAAATAGAGAAGAGTATGAATCATAGGGACACTAAGAAAGTTGATTTTATGGCGTCCATAAAAGCAAGACTAAATGCTAAAAGTGGTAAATGGATATTGGTTGAGGTTTCTCTAGAACATAACCATCGGATATCCATAACATCAACTGGTTATCTACGGTCCCACAGGAGGATCAGCACACCAAAGAAGGCAGAGATCAGCAAATTTACATGCCGTGAATGTGCCGACAACTCAGATATACTTTGCCATAGCAAGAAGAAAAGGGGGCAGAAGACAATTGGATTTCATAGAGAAGGATGCTCGTAATTTTATTTGTCGCGAACGTCAGTCTAAGCTGAAAGAAGGAGATGCTCAGTCGATGGTAATCCATTTCACCGAAATGCAAGTCAAAAATCCCAATTTCTTCTATACCTTAGACCTCAATGATAATGGTCATCCCAGGTCTACCTTTTGGATTCATCCAAGGTCAAGATTGGCATGCACATACTTCGGTGATGTTCTAAGCTTTGACTCAACCTACTTGACAAATAGATATCAAATGCCTTTTTGTCCATTCGTCGGGGTCAACCATCATGGACAGTCCACCTTGCTTGGTTGCGCATTGTTGTCTGATGAGAGTACTAAGACATATAAATGAGTTTTTCAGTCATGGCTGGTTGCAAATGGTGGTTAGGAACCTATTGCCATAATAACTAACCAAGATAAGGCAATCGAGGCTGCTGTTAGGGAGGTGACATCGATTTTATCTTTGGCATATATTGAAGAAGATACCTGAAAAGATTGGTCATATTTGCACAGTAAATCCTAAATTTATGGTTGATTTCGATGAGGCGATATATGATTCATTGACCATACAGTCATTCGAGGAAAGGTGGGCACATCTTATGGAGAAATATAAAGAATGCAAGGCTATAGATTGGTTCAATATCCTTTATGAATATCAGGATAAATGAGTTCCAGTTTACCTAAAGGATACATTCTTTGCAGGTTTGTAGGTCATTGTGTTTGGTTCATGTTCATATTCAATGCTTCTTTTTATGACAAAATTATGTACATGGATGTCATCTTCACAAAGGAGCGAGGGCATCAATCACTTCTTCGATGGGTTTATAAATTTGAAGACTACATTCATGGAGTTCATAAATAAGTACGAAGATGCCTTGGAGAAAAGGTACAAGGCCGAAAATGAGAAAGATAATAGGACATTGCAGACAATTACTTTCCTAAAGACATCATCACCTTTTGAGAGGCAAGCTGCAGGAAGGTATACAAGGCGCATTTTCAAAAAAATTTAGTATGAGATCCTTGAAATGGCTGCATCAAATACTAAATTGATCAAGGAAGCTGATAACTATTGTGTATATTCTATAAAGTCATATGAAAGGATTGAAGTTGATGGAATTGGCAAGGAGATGATAAAAGATTATATCATGTCATACGATAAAAATATTGAGGATGTCCAATGCCAGTGTCGATCCTTTCAGTTCAAGGGTTACCTATGTAGGCATGCCTTGTTGGTTCTTCATCAAAGCGACGTATTTCATTTACTAGATAAATACTTCTTGAAGAGATGGTGCAAGGACATGAAATACCAATTCGATGATTTTGACTGCAATACTGAAGGTTGTGATAAAAGCACACAAAAATCATGGTACACAGTGATAATTTTTTATTTAAAATGTCTTAATATATGTTTTCGATAACATTATGTTATTGATTGTAGATATAGTTTGCTGAGTCATCGGATGATGAAGCTCGCAGAGATAGCCTTCATGTCTGAAGATGCATCTAATTTAGTGATGGATGGTCTAACACCAATATTCAGAATTGCCGTGGATGCTAACTGCGCAGCTAAGGCAAGTACACAGCTTGTAATTCAAGATCTTGAGCAAATTAGGACGAAAGGTCGCTCAAGAGAGAACAGATTAAAGAGTAGAATCGAGAAGAAGTCAAAAAGATCAAGGAAAAATATGGTCAAGGCATCCGTTGATGCTCCCCTAATACAAAATAAAATAAGAGCTGCTTCAAGCAACATGCAGACTTGTATGCAGTCAATTAACACCAGAGATGACATGCAAAGAATTGTACCACCTTCTAAAACTTTGATGGACGAGTTTGATGCTTATGTATTAAGTCAACTAGCACAAGAGCATATATAAAACACGGGTGTCATGACTTTGTAACTAGGGTATTTTAGTCGCAAATGAAGTGCTTTGTAACTAGGGTGTCTTAGTCTCATCGATAGAGTATGTTTCAAGCACTGATGTCGTTGCTTTGTAACTAGGGTGTCTTTTCAGCCAAATGAAGTGCTAATCTTGTCAGCCAAGAAGAAACTCTTGCTTTGCTATTTACGAATATGCTTGCACTGTTATGACACCCCTGCGAGGACTGTTAAGGAGGGGGGCGACGATATCCTCGATTTAGGCTACTACGATATCTCAGCTCTCGCATAACGACACCCTAGCTTTAAAGCGATGACACCCCGCGGGGACTGTTAAGGCGGGGAGCGACGACATCCCTGATTTAGGATACTATGACATCTCAGCTCTTGCGTAATGACACCCTCGCTTTAAAGCGACGACACCCCTATGGGGACTGTTAAGGAGGGGGCGACGACATCCCCGTTTTAGGATACTACAACATCCTAGCTCTCGCGTAACAATATCCCATCTTTAAAGCGATGACACTCCTATGAGGATGTTAAAGAGGGGGGCAATGACATCCCCGATTTAGGATACTACGATATCCCAGCTCTTGCGTAACGACACCCTCACTTTAAAGCTATGACACCCCTGCGGGGTAAGGAGGAGGGCGACGACATCCCCGATTTAAGATACTATGACATCCCAGCTCTCGCGTAACGATACCCGCGTGTTGACCCAATTGTTGATTTTGATGATTAACAAAACTATTTGAGTATAACATTTGAAGTTACTAATGATTTTGGTTTAATTTTTCAGTTTATGATATGTTCTATTAATCAAAATTATAAGATAAATTAAGTTCTAGTTCGAATCTAATGTCAAGGTAAGATTTCAGACATTAGAGTCGACACATGGAATCACAGAGTCGACTCCAAAAAATGGCACGGACTTAGAGTCGACTCCGGGACTGTTAGAGCCGACTCCAACAGAAAAGACAGAACGATGGTTTTTCCGGTCATGACTTAGAGTTGACTCCCGGACTGTTAGAGTCGACTCCAGAAGATTTTTGTGTCGACCCCATAAAAGTTAGAGACGACTCCAGTTCAAGCGATTTGGGGATTTTCGAACTAGAGCCGACTCCAAAAAAGTTAGAGCCGACTCCAGAATGTTAGACGCGACTCCAGAACTGTCAGAACGACTCTAAACTTTATCTTTATCTTTTTAATCCCAATGGCTATTGCTATTTTTGGTTCTAATCCTTCTTACGCTTATTTCTAACGGATAGTTTTAAACTATTTATGGATTAATCGGGATCTATAAGAAGAGGGTTTGTGCATCCGAAAAGAAGAGAGACAAAAAGAAAAGAATAGAGAGAAATCTTAGAAATCCATCAGAAAATCAAAAGAGAAAAGAGGGAAAACTCGTAAGGAAAGATCATACTGATTCCCCAAAAGAAAAGAGAGAGATTCCAAGCTTTTGTTACTCTATTTCGAAGAAATTTCAAGGGAAGAAGCAAGCCCTAGTTCTCTGATCTTCTGAGTCTCAAGAGCACCTTGAAGGAAGATCCACTCAAAAGAAGAGAAGGAGCAAGCCACCAAGATCTGCAAATCAGGCTTTTATTCCTATCTTTTTATTCTTGTTTCATTATTGTATATTTGCTCATAGGAGGAGCTTTTTATCTTGTAAAACAAATATTGTTTGCTGGGTCAATCTGGTGATTGATTCAGTTGAGGCTGTTAGCCTTGTGCAAGCATTAGCTTGTGGTGTAAGGTTTTGTGCTGGTGAGCCTTGAAAACCAGCTGGGTTCGTTGTGCATCCAAAAAAACAACAAGTTCGAGTTGTAAGCTTGCAAAATAATTCTGCTGTAATCAGATTGATTATAGTGTGGACCCAAGAGATACTTGGGAATGGACATAGGTGTAGGTACACCGAACCACTATAAAATCTTCTGTGTTTGCCGTGATTGTCTCATTTTCTTTAACTCTCTATTTGTGCATATTCTATTTTAATCTGTGCGAATCTAAGTTTTATTTCCGCTGGGGTTTATTTTTCAAAAGAGTTTAAATTTTTGAAAAACCCAATTCACCCCCCCTCTTGGGTTGCTATCTGGACCAACAATTGGTATCAGAGCTAGTGCTCATTTGATTTGATCTAACGATCAAGAGTCAAAGATCAACATGGTAACTCAAGCTGGTTCATCTTTTTTCGAAGGTCAATCTACAAATAGACCACTCTTGTTTAATGGATTAAACTATGGTTATTAGAAGGCTAGAATGAAAATTTTCATTCAAGCACTTGACTATGATCTATGGAGCATTATAGTCAATGGACCACACACACCCACTGCTAGAGTAAATGGCATGGAGATTCCTAAACCGGAAACGGAATGGAATGAACATGAAAAAAAATTGGCACAACTTAATGCCAAAGCAATGAATGTTTTATACTGCTCATTAGATGCAAATGAATTCAATCGTATATCTATTTGCATTTCTGCTAAGGAAATCTGGGATAGACTTGAGGTTACCCATGAGGGAACAAATCAAGTCAAGGAATCCAAGATTAACATGCTAGTTCATAAGTATGAATTGTTTAAGATGGATGCATGTAAATCTATTACTGATATGTTTACAAGATTTACTGATATAGTTAATGGTTTAAAAAGCCTTGGTAAATCTTATGATAATTCTGATCTTGTGAGGAAGGTTTTACGTTCTTTGTCTAGGACTTGGGAAGCTAAAGTGACTGCAATACAAGAGGCAAAAGATCTAAGTACCCTACCCTTAGAAGAATTATTGGGATCCTTGATGACTCATGAGCTTCAAATTAAGCAACATATTGATGATGATGAGTCAAAGAAGAAGAAGACTATGGCTCTTAAGATTTCTGAATATATGGAATAGCCTCATAAATCTGAAGATGAAAGTGATGATGAGGACATGACACTCATCACAAGAAAATTTAAAAAATTCATGAGGAAGAAGAAGTTTGAATAGAAAAGCCCTTTGGAAGAAAAGATGAGGACAAGGGCAAAGAAAAAGAAGTTATTTGTTTTGAATGTAAAAAGCTGGGTCATTTTAAATCTGAATGCCCACAACTAAAGAAAGGCACCAGGAAATTCAAAAAGAAGGCAATGATGGCCACATGGAGTGATTCGGAAAGCTCAAGTTCCGAAGAGGAAGAAAAGAGTGAAATGGCCAATCTATGCTTCATGGCGGACAATGATGAGGTAAGTTCGAGTTTTCTAGATAATTTTACTTTCGATGAATTGCATAGTGCTTTTTATGAATTAATGGATGATTTTGCAAACTTAAGTTCAAAGAACAAAGATCTAAAAAATCAAATGCAAAAACTATCCTTAGAAAATGAAAAGCATGTTGTAGAAAAAGAAGTTTTGATAAAAGAAAATGAAAGCTTGAAAAATGAGGTTGATAGACTTAAACCTATAGTTGATAAATTTACTTTAAGCTCTATCAAACTTAATATGATTTTAGACAATCAAAAAGCTGTCTTTGATAAAGCTGGATTGAGATATAATCCACTTAAAAAGCAAAAATCTTTAAAAATATTTTTATACATGCTGAAAAATCATCAAATATTACTTATTTTAAATGTGGAAACAAAGGACATAAATCTTATATGTGTAAATCTCCACATAATAAGAGAAAGATGATTTGGGTTCCCAAAGGAACAATATTTAATGCATCTAACCATGAAGGACCCAAGAAGGCTTGGGTACTAAAATTAAGACATAAATTTTTGCAGGAGTGTCTTGCAGCCATCAGACTGAAAAGAAAATGGTACCTGGATAGTGGTTGCTCAAGACATATGACAGGTGACAAAGATCAATTCATCACCCTTGAATCAAAAAGAGGTGGAGTAGTTACTTTGGTGATAATGGTCAAGGCCATATCATGGTATTGGTAAGATTCAAATTACTCCATCTACTCATATTGATAATGTTTTATATGTCGATGGACTTAAACATAATATGATAAGTATTAGCCAACTGTGTGACAAAGGTTTCAAAGTTTCTTTGAAGCTTCTGTTTGCACTATTACTAATCCCATTGATAACAGCATTATTCTTGTTGGTAAACGTTATGGCAATGTATACTTAATTGATTTGAGTAATTTATCTCCAAGTAATCATTGCTTAGTTGCTAATAATGCTAAGATGAATGAGATTGGTTGGCTATGGCACCGTATATTAGGTCATGCAAGCACACACTTAATTTCTAAACTATTGAAAATGGATCTAGTTAAAGGTATTCCTAGCTTAAATTTTGAAAATAATCGAATATGTGATGCATGTCAATTTGGAAAGCAAACAAGAACTTCTTTCAAATCTAAAAATATTGTTTCAACTACTAGGCCACTAGAGCTACTACACATGGACCTTTTTGGACCTACTAGAACCACAAGTCTAGGAGGAAAGAAATATGGTCTAGTGATAGTAGATGATTACTCTAGATTTACTTGGGTAATGTTTTTGGCTCACAAAGATGAGACTTTCTCAATATTCCTGAAATTCGTTAAGAAAGTCACTAATGAGAAAAACACTACCATAGTGTCTATTAGAAGTGATCATGGAACTGAATTTGAAAATCACTTATTTGAAAAATTCTGTTTTGAAAAAGGCATACATCATAACTTTTCAGCACCTAGGACACCTCAACAAAATAGAGTTGTAGAAAGAAAGAATAGGACTTTAGAAGACATGGCCCGTACCATGCTATGTGCAAGCCAACTTCCAAAATATTTTTGGGCGGAAGCTATAAACACAGCATGTTACATCATAAATAGAGCCCTGATTAGACCTATCCTTAAGAAGACTCCTTATGAACTATGGCATAATAGGAAACCAAATTTAGGTTATTTTCATGCATTTGGTTGTAAATGTTTTTTCATAACAATGGTAAGGATAATCTTGGAAAGTTTGATGCAAAGTCTGATGAAGGTATTTTCCTAGGATATTCTACATCTAGCAAGGCATATAGAGTATTTAATAAGAGAAGCTTAGTTGTAGAAGAATCCATTCATATAGTGTTTGATGAGTCTTTAGCATCAAGTTCAGATAAAATTGATGATGAGGAAGATACATCTTTGATTGAAAGAGGTATTGAAAAATTAAATGTATCTTCAGATCAAGAACCTAAAGCTAAGGATGATGACTCACCTAAGGACGATGGTATTGATATTGCTCATAATGATAAAGATCTACCTAGAGATTGGAGATATGCTTATGGTCATCCTAAGGACCTAATCATAGGTGATCCATCTCAAGGTATAAGGAGTAGATCATCAATGAGAAATATCAATAATCATCTTGCATTTGTATCTCATATAGAACCTAAAACTATAGAGGAAGCTGAGAAAGATAGTTATTGGATGTTAGCAATGCAGGAAGAGTTAAATCAATTCACTAGGAACCAAGTTTGGACCCTAGTAGACAAGACCTAAAAATCACCCTATAATAGGATCTAAATGGGTTTTTAGAAATAAATTGGATGAAAATGGATTGGTAATTAGAAATAAGGCTAGATTAGTTGCAAAAGGATATAATCAGGAAGAAGGTATAGATTTTGATGAAACTTTTGCACCTGTTGCTAGATTAGAATCCATTAGGCTACTACTTGCATTTGCATGTCACATGAATTTCAACCTATTTCAAATGGATGTTAAAAGTGCATTTTTAAATGGTTTTATAAATGAGGAAGTTTATGTTGAACAACCTCCTGGTTTTGAAGATCATGAATTTTCAAATCACGTTTTCAAATTGCACAAAGCACTTTATGGTTTAAAGCAAGCACCTAGAGCTTGGTATGATAGATTAAGTAAATTTTTAATTGAAAATAATTTTTCCAGAGGAAATGTTGATAAAACCTTGTTTTTAAAAAGAAAAGAAAAGCATTTATTAATTGTTTAAATTTACGTTGATGACATTATATTTGGTGCTACTAACATCTCCTTTGCCAAGAATTTGCTAAGTTAATGCAGGGAGAATTCGAGATGAGCATGATGGGAGAACTCAACTTCTTCCTTGGACTTTAAATCAAACAAGAGAAAGCGGGGATTTTCATTAACCAAACAAAGTACACAAGGAAATACTCAAGAAGTTTGGTATGGAATCTGCTAAACCTCTTGGTATGCCAATGAGTCCTTCATGCAAGCTGGACAAGGATGAAGAAGGTAAGAAAGTAGATCAGAAGCATTATAGAGGTATGATCGGATCACTTCTTTACCTAACTGCAAGTAGGCCAGATATTATGTTTTCTGTTTGTCTATGTGCAAGATATCAATCTAATCCTAAGGAATCACATTTATTTGCTGTTAAAAGAATCTTTAGATACTTAAATGGAACTAAAAATGTAGGATTATGGTATTCTAGAGACTCAACCTTAAAATTGATTGCTTATTCTGATTCTGACTATGCTGGTTGTAAATTAGATAGAAAGAGTACAAGTGGGGCATGCCAACTTTTAGGAAGTAACTTAATCTCTTGGTTTAGCAAGAAGCAAAACTCGATTGCATTATCCACTGCTGAGGCAGAGTATGTTGCAGCTGGAAGTTGCTGTGCTCAAATCCTTTGGATTAAGCAACAACTTGAAGATTATGGTATCACACTTGATAAAATTTCTATTAAATGTGATAATACTAGTGCCATTAATCTAACTAAGAATCCAATTCAACATTCAAGAACTAAACACATAGAAATTAGACATCACTTTATTAGAGAACATGTAACTAACAAAGATGTTTGTCTTGAATATGTTAATACTAATGATCAATTAGCTGATATTTTTACCAAACCTTTGAGTGAGGAACGATTTTGTTATCTTAGAGGAGAATTAGGAGTTTGTGACCCTTTAGAATGATTTTCTGAAACTCTTAAGAACAACAACTATCTAGACTTCATTAATTTCTTGAAAATCCTCTATGTCCAATAAGAAAATTTATCTAGAAATTTGATTCATTGTTTCCCAATTGATTTAGGAACACTTATCTAGAGTTTGATGATTAATTTGATTAGTTTCAGATCCTTAAAATTCATTTTTTTACTGAAACTATTATGGAGTCGACACCCTCAATTTTGGAGTCGACACCTTTTCTTTAGAGCTTTCTGTTTGCTTATTAGAGCCGACTCCGGCTTCTGCAGAGCCGACTCTAATTCGAGCGCTGACTGATTTTTTGTTCGGAGCCGACACCTCACTTTGCGGGAGTCGACTCTAAGTGAGAAATCGTCACTTTATTAGGGTAGAGTCGACACTTCTAACGACTCAACCCTTTTTCAATCCCTTTCAAATCCTTCTCCAAAGCACTCCAAACTTTTCTAAACTCTTTAAAATCCTTGATTCCAACTTCATTGATCTCCAATGGCTCCCAAAAGGTGAGGATCCGTGTTTGCACAGCCGTTCCCACCGAAAGATGTTCCGTTCGAAGAACCGAGAAGGAATCTTCTTCCAGTTCTTCGTCCTCCTCTTCTTCCACTCCGAAAGCTTTTTCATCATCCTCCCGGTCGACTTGTTAGCTGGAAAGGTTATCACTACAGGAAGGAAGGTAGATTTTAACCTATTTGAATCGGAAGGTTTTTCAATAGGAAGTCAAATAAAAGAGATGGGTT
Source organism: Calamus simplicifolius (assembly GCA_900491605.1). Taxonomy (NCBI): domain Eukaryota; kingdom Viridiplantae; phylum Streptophyta; class Magnoliopsida; order Arecales; family Arecaceae; genus Calamus; species Calamus simplicifolius. The sequence goes on from UESW01004281.1 coordinate 607,700, forward strand.
GGGAAAAGATTTTCTCACTAGATGTTCCGACCTACCCTGCCCTCGTGAAAGAATTCTACAGTAATTTATGTAGAGGGGAAGGAGGTCTTGTGAGTTTTGTGCGTGGAACCAAAGTGGTAATCACTACAGAGTCGCTAGAAACTTTTGGAGTTGCCCACTGTTGGTTTGACTGCATGTCAGCATGATGACAGAGGTAGGCTGTCAAGGATGCTTGGAAGAGAAGTTTCTGACTTTGAAGAGGTAATGGCAAATCAACTCAACCTGGAACTTCGATTACTTCATAATATTTGTGGGAGAATCCTATTTCTAAGATTGAAAGATTTGAGTATGTCTCGGAGCGAGACATTCTTATGATGGACTGTATCATCACTGGTCAACCAGTAAATTTGGTCGGAATGATGATTGGTTATATGGCAGAGGCTGCTACAAAGAAAAGATCTACACTGCCATATGGTATGGTTCTTACACTAGTATTCAGAAGCCATGGAGTGAAGATAATGGAGAATGAACTGTAAAGGAATCTCAGATATACTGACTACTACAGCATCTCTACTATTCATAGAATGAGATTCAGGAAAGTAAATGGCCAGTGGCAAAGGAAAGGACAAGAAGCCAGAACTGAGGAGGCTAGAGATGAGGATGTCCCTGGACCATCTACTGCTGGACCTTCAGAGGCTGGACCGAGCACTCATCCTTCACCTCCACATCAGTCAGCCTTGGTATCTGAAAGATTTTCAGAGGAGCAGCTTGATCAGCTCAGAGCCTTACTGACTGAGCATGATTCGGATATGAGAAGTGAAATGAAATTGATATCTGCTAAGCTTGACATGATAGTTTCCACTTTGGATAAATCAGTGAATGCCATGTCATCTGAGCTTGAAAAGATATTTGAAAGACTAGAAGGAATAGCAGATGGATCAAGTGTCTATTTAGATGCTACTGGTCAGTTGAAGAAAGATCTTGATATTGGTGTCGCTCAAGTTGAAGCTTGTCTTGAAAAATTTAAGAAAGACCAAAAAGATGAAATCATGGAAATGATTGGACATTTGAAGAAAATACTTTACAAGCATGTTTGATTTTGATACCCTATCTTATCATAGGTTGTATCTTAGGATTTCTTGCTTTCTTACTTTGATAGCATGTATCTAGGAATTATATACTTGAATATGTTACTTTTCTAAGAATGTACTTGAATTGACACATGTAATGAATCTTGCATTGAAATACAATTATCCTTTTATTGCAAATTTGTTTATGAGATCCAATTACCATCTCTATGATTAAATGAACCAACAACCCCGCTCTGATAATTCACCTTATTGCTGATAACAAAAAAGGGGGAGAGAAAATTGTATATGCATAAAAGAAATAAGAATGAAAGAATATAAGGAGTATAAGATTTCAATCTTTTGGCATATCAAAAAGGGGGAGAGAAATTTTGAGATTTATAAATTCTAATCAATTTATATCAATCGATTTCAGTTTATTTACATAGGGGAGTTATTTAATGCAGGGGGAGCTTAATAATTTCCTATGTAAAGTTAAATCATCTTGATTGATGTTTATAATAGCACTCATGTATCTATTTTATTCATTTTAAAATTGGCATCAAATTCTCTGTTAGGAAGTTTTAAAGCTTTAACAATGTCTATAATTCTTAATTCAAATGAATTTTTAATGCATATACTCAAAGTTTTTGTCATCATCAAAAAGGGGGAGATTGTTGACCCAATTATTGATTTTGATGATTAACAAAACTATTTGAGTATAACATTTGAAGTTACTAATGATTTTGGTTTAATTTTTCAGTTTATGATATGTTCTATTAATCAAAATCATAAGATAAATTAAGTTATAGTTCGAATCTAATGTCAAGGTAAGATTTCAGATATTAGAGTCGACACATGGAATCGTAGAGTCGACTCCGAAAAATGGCACGGACTTAGAGTCGACTCCGGGACTGTTAGAGCCGACTCCAACAGAAAAGACAGAATGATGATTTTTCGGCCACGACTTAGAGTCGACTCCCGGACTGTTAGAGTCGACTCCAGAAGATTTTTGTGTTGACCCCATAAAAGTTAGAGACGACTCCAGTTCAAGCGATTTGGGGATTTTCGAACTAGAGCCGACTCCAAAAAGTTAGAGCCGACTCCAGAATGTTAGACGTGACTCCAGAACTATCAGAACGACTCTAAACTTTATCTTTATCTTTTTAATCCCAACAGCTATTGCTATTTTTGGTTCTAATCCTTCTTACACTTGTTTCTAACAGATAGTTTTAAACTATTTATGGATTAATTGGGATCTATAAGAAGAGGGTTTGCTGCATCCGAAAAGAAGAGAGACAAAAAGAAAAGAATAGAGAGAAATCTTAGAAATCCATCAGAAAATCAAAAGAGAAAAGAGGGAAAACTCGTAAGGAAAGATCATACTGATTCCCCAAAAGAAAGAGAGAGATTCCAAGTTTTTGTTACTCTATTTCGAAGAAATCTCAAGGAAAGAAACAAGCCCTAGTTCTCTGATCTTCTGAGTCTCAAGAGCACCTTGAAGGAAGATCCACTCAAAAGAAGAGAAGGAGCAAGCCGCCAAGATCTGCAAATCAGGCTTTGATTCCTATCTTTTTATTCTTGTTTCATTATTATATTTGCTCATAGGATGAGCTGTTTATCTTGTAAAACAAATATTGTTTGCTGGATCAATTTGGTAATTGATTCAGTTGAGGCTGTTAGCCTTGTGCAAGCATTAGCTTATAGTGTAAGGTTTTGTGCTGGTGAGCCTTGAAAACCAGCTGGGTTCGTTGTGCACCCGGGAAAACAATAAGTTCGAGTTGTGAGCTTGCAAAACAACTCTGCTATAATGAGATTGATTATAGTGTGGACCCAAGAGATAATTGGGAGTGACGTAGGTGTAGGTACACCGAACCACTATAAAATCTCCTGTGTTTGCCATGATTGTCTCATTTTCTTTAACTCTCTATTTGTGCATATTCTATTTTAATCTGTGCGAATCTAAGTTTTATTTCCGCTGGGGTTTATTTTTCAAAAGAGTTTAAATTTTTGAAAAACCCAATTCACCCCCCCCCCTCTTGGGTTGCTATCTGGACCAACACCTCGCTTTAAAGTGACGACACCCCTGCGGGGACTGTTAAGGAGGGGGCGATGACATCCCCGATTTAGGCTACTATGACATCTCAGCTCTCGCATAATGACACCCTAGCTTTAAAGCGACGATACCCCTACGGGACTGTTAAGGTGGAGAGCGACGACATTCCCGATTTAGGATACTACGACATCCTAGCTCTCGTGTAACGATACCCTCATTTTAAAGCGACGATACCCCTGTGGGGACTGTTAAGGAGGAGGGCGATGACATCCCCAATTTAGGATACTACGACATCCCAGCTCTCGCGTAACGACACCCTATCTTTAAAGCAATGACACCCCTGCGGGGACTATTAAGGAGGAGGGCGACGACATTCTCGATTTAGGATACTACGACATCCTAGCTCTCGCGTAATGATACCCTCGCTTTAAAGCGACGACACCCCTGTGGGGACTGTTAAGGAGGAGGGCGACGACATCCTCGATTTAGGATACTACGACATCCCAGCTCTCGCGTAACGACACCCTCGCTTTAAAGCTATGACACCCCTGTGGGGACTGTTAAGGAGGGGGCGACGACATCCCCGATTTAGGCTACTACGAGATCCCAGCTCTCGCGTAATGACACTCGTGTGGGGACTGTTAAGGAGGGGGGTGACGACATCCCCGATTTAGGATACTACGACATCCCAGCTCTTGCATAATGACACCCTCGCTTTAAAGCGATGATACCCCTATGGAAACTATTAAGGAGGGGGGCGACAACATCCCCGATTTAGGCTACTATGATACCTCAGCTTTCACATAACGACACCCTAGCTTTAAAGCGACGACACCCCTGCGGGGACTGTTAAGATGGAAAGCGATGACATCCCTGATTTAGGCTATTAGGACATCCCAGCTCTTGCGTAACGACACCCTAGCTTTAGCACGACGACACCCGAAAGGCCAAATCCTATGACACCCCATTTCTCATGTAAGAACACCATAGCTTTAAATTGACGACACCCTTGTTCTCAATTTACGACTTCCTATATGAAAACTTAAGAAACTGGGAAGTAAACATGGCATAACTATGACAACAAGATTTTTGGCATTCACGTAAAGTGCCATGACATACATATAAAATTTTTGCAATTGCATTGAATCTGAAATAGTGACAATATGAATAAATTACATTAAATTTTTAATCAATGAAAAATAAAAAATTAAGAATAGTTTGTGACAAAGTCGTCGATCTTTTGGTTGAGGCCTTCTCTCAATATCGTCGCAGCTAAGTGTCGCTGGTAATCTCTTATTTTATCTTCCATGAAATCCATCTTCATATCAGGATTATCTCGTTGAGCAAGGCATTCCATGTACCTCAGACAGTAGAGGCCGCAATCCAGCGATCCGGCCGGTTGGCTTGGGTAATCCAAAATCTCTTCCATCGGCCAAGTCATCACCTCTTCCTTATCGCAGTATATGTGGAATATGTGGCCAAGAATGCTATGCCATTTCTTTGCATTGACCTTGTACCTGACATTGCATTTTAATGAATTCATGTGCATGAACACCTTTCTTTCCATGTCGACAGCAACCAGATGCCAGTGCAAATTATCCGAGTTGATGATGGTGAAAAGAAACTAGAATTGGGCCTTATCTTCATCGGATACATTGTCAAATATCGAAGCCCCTGATGTTGCAGCGAGTTCATGAGCAGTCAATGGAGGATTGAGACACATAGCGGCTACGAAAATAGATGCAAAGATACACTTATGGTATCGGTCCGGATGCTCTGTCCAGGTGCTCATCAAAAACTCCTGGCTGGCGTCAATAATCTACCAATGCAATGTAAATAGATTAATAATATTCTAAAATCAACATCGATAAAAGGTTTCCTAAGATACTTACATCGTCCATTATCATATCATTGTTAATGAGATCTTGAAGACCTTTCCTTGTTATAGCTCCACCTAATTTATTGGTGTACACGATGTCGTCGATTATTTGTTCGCTCAAAAAATTTTTAATAATAATTTGGTCATCTTCGACTGTTATGTTGGCCTTTGATGTGCCCATTGTCTTGCACGACTTTCTAGGACGGATTGTCTCATAAGAATCTCCTCTGACCTTGGATGCCTTACGCTTCCTCGGCTCTTTTTTAATCCTGTTAATAAGCGAAGGCATTCCAACGAATTGTATATCCCCATCATCACCCTTTGACGCAAGGGTGCCAAGTTTATTATCAGATTTAGACTCCTCTTAGCCCTCCATAGAATGCCCCTCCCCCCTCTTCTCCTTATCTTTATTTCCATTCCCAGGCTCTGTTTGATAATCCAAGGAATCCCCCTCCAATCTCTTCTCCTCTGTTTTTGCATTCCCAGGCTAAGTTGGACGCTCGAAGGAATGGTCCTCATCCCTCTTCTTCTCCTCTGTATATGCATTCTCAGGCTCAATTGGACACTCTAAGGAATGCTCCTCCTCCCTCTTCTTCTCCTCCGTATTTGCATTCCCAGGCTTGCGAAGACACTCCAGGGAATGCCCCTCCTCTGTCTTCCCCTCTCCCTTGTCCTCCTCATTTCTTGCATTCCTCTCCTTTCTGAGCAATGAACTGAGGAGGCTCTCTATTGAGAATTATGTATACTAGATATGAATCAAATTCATGAAAACATTGCGGAAGATATAATATAAAATTTCCAGATGCCTAGGATCCTTAGGAACAGATTCATTAAATCTCAAATAAAATCTAATTTTATTCATACCTGAGTCCTTTATCGATGTAGATGAGGATGAAGCCGTTAATCCTTTGCCACTAGCCGTCCACGTGTTCGGCCTCTAACGGTGATCCACGCGGAGAAGAGGGGATGAAGACCTCCAAGGTATGAAGATGACACTACGGGAGAGAGGGGTGCTAGCGCCTCTTGAATCCCCTTACAGAAGATATCTTTGAAGAAAAGTCTAATCTTTTCTTCTCATGCTCTACCTTCCTAGTAGGAAGGAACCATATTTATAGGATGAAAAGAAACATTCCAAGGGAGAAAAAGAGACCTCTTTTCATGCTAACATCATGGTAACGTTAATCCAAAGAAACAGAAAAACTCCCATTTTCATGGTAACATAATGGTAACATTAATCCAAGGAAACGGAAAAACTCCCATTCTCATGGTAATGTTAATCCAAGTGTCACAATCTCAGCCTTTGAAATTAGGAGTTGGTTATCTCATAACTACATGCCCCAATTTGTACGTGTTCATCATCGAACCGTAGAGATTCATCATGCCTCATCCCATGGGCATGATTCCATCTTCACATGGCTGAGATTGGCCATCCATACCCAAATAATCAGAGCCATCCATCACATGGATCAAGTGATATTTGGGTATCCAATTATTTGTTCATCATATGCACAAATAATTTCTCCTTAACATTCCTTCTACTATAATGGATCATATCCATTATTATTATATCTTCTTTAAATTGGGTCTCACCCAATTATTTAATTGATCATCTTATCTAAATTAAATCTAATTTAATTCTCATTTTAATTCATCCAAAATTCTTCTTAATGCGTGTGACCCATTAGGCCTTTTAACATGTTGGCAATAATCATGTCCTAATCATAGACCCTAGGAATGATTGGACAACTCTTTGTCCAAGTCAACAACATGATTATAGATCATGAGAGGCCTCTAGCAAAGCATCATGACCACCCAACTGCCAAAGGTTTTGTTGACGTGACCATCAACACCTATCCATGAACGGTTACCGTATGATCAAATCCTTTCGTCACATATCCCAGATCAATCAGTGGTATGGAATGTGTCAACCCTGTAATTGATCTTTGTTTACTTGATCTCAGAAAAATTGACTCATATGAATTAGAACTTCGAAACCATTTCGAATTCCAACTCAACCTTGCAAGGATTTAATAATCAATTTAATCCATCAAGTGGCCGTGGGATATAACCCTTTCTATCAAGGGAGACGAATCCTGTCTTGATCAAACACCATCTTCATGTGCTTCATGTCATACCCAACCGACACCATATTTGCCACCCGTGGCTAGAGCGACGTTTGGATGCCGTCAAAGCATGACATTCCACACATGAGATGCAATGAAGATCTCAAGTCAAAGGATCACTCACACCACCATCATTAGAGATCAACCATCGACACTATATAGAATATCCATATGGGATCTCTGTACGGGTCATCCAATGCATCGTTACAATAACGAGCATCCACACACCTATCCAAGTATCTTCATACTTCAGCTTGTGAAATCAGCTGCTCACCCCAAGGGTGAGGATATGCAATGTGTGCTAGTCTCACGGTGTTCGATGGTGTCCAGTCCCATCTACACATCGACTAGGGAAGTTTAAAGAATCGAACCATAACGTGCAATTTGAATCTCACAATTTGTAATCTCTATTACAAATTCCATATGCACGGTTCACATTCTTTTGGACTTTATCTCATAGACAATATATAAATAAAAGACATCTGGATAGATAAAGAAACCATTTTATTTGATTTGTATTCATAGAATGTATACAGCATTCAATCCAATTGGATCTAGGGCATACACTAACAATCTCCCACTTGCACTAGAGCCATTCACCCATGTATTTAATACCGAGTGACTTAACATGATTATCATGCTTCTGCTGCGGCAGGGCTTTAGTGAGCGGATCAGCTACATTATCCTCAGTGGGGACTCGTTCTATTTTTACATCATTTCTACCAATAATCTCTCTAATTATATGGTATCTCCTGAGTACATGTTTGGACCTCTGATGAGACCTTGGCTCCTTAGCTTGCGCAATAGCTCCATTGTTGTCACAATACAAGTGTACTGGATCAGCAATGCTTGGAACCACACCAAGTTCAGTGATGAACTTTTTGATCCAAACCGCTTCTTTGGCTGCATCTGATGCTGCGATGTACTCGGCTTCGGTCGTAGAGTCGGCAGTCGTCTCCTGCTTGGAACTTTTCAGCTGACTGCACCGCCATTGAGTGTAAAGACATAGCCTGATTGAGATTTATAATCATTTTATCAGACTGAAAACTAGAATCCGTATAACCCTGAACTATGAGTTCGGGTCCTCCATAAACCAAGAACATATCCTTAGTCCTTCGTAAGTACTTAAGGATATTCTTGACGGCCATCCAATGTTTCTCACCAGGGTTTGCCTGGTATCTACTAGTGATACTCAATGCATAAGAAACATCAGGTCTCGTACATCACATACATGATGGATCCGATTGCTGAGGCATATGGAATCCTATTCATGTGCTCTCTCTCCATTTGGGTCTTAGGACTCATGTCCTTGGAGAGATGTATCCCATGCGATACCGGCAGGAATCCCTTCTTGGATTCCTCCATGCTAAACCGTTTTAGCACTTTATCTATGTACGTTGATTGGGACAATCCAAGCAACCTCCTAAATCTATCTCTATAGATCTTAATACCCAGTATGTAGGCTGCTTCTCCCAAATCTTTCATGGAGAACTTGCTGGACAACCATTCCTTCACTTCTTGCAGCAAGGATACATATTTCCTATCAATAATATGTCATCTACATATAATATCAGGAAAATAATAACACTCCCACTAACCTTCTTGTACACACATGGATCATCCTCATTTTTAATAAAATCAAACTTTTTGATTGTTTCATCAAAACGGATGTTCCAACTTCTAGAGGCTTGCTTAAGTCCATAAATGGACCTTTGCAGCTTGCATACCTTTTGAGAATCAATGGACTCAAAACCCTCAGGTTGTGTCATATACACATCCTCCACTAAATCACCATTTAGGAAGGCGGTCTTGACATCCATTTGCCATATCTCATAATCGTAATAGGCTGCAATCGCAAGCAAAATCCTTATGGACTTAAGCATGGCTACGGGCGAAAAGGTTTCATCAAAGTCAACACCTTGCCTTTGCTTGTAACCTTTTGCAACTAGCCTCGCCTTATAGGTAATCACATTACCATCCATGTCTGTCTTCTTCTTGAAGACCCATTTGCACCCAATGGGTTTTATCCCTTCAGGTGGATCAACCAAAGTCCATACTTGGTTGTCGTACATGGAGTCCATTTCAGACTTCATGGCTTCAAGCCATCTCTTGGAGTCAATGTCACAAATTGCTTCCTCGTAGTTAGTAGGCTCATCATCTTCTATAAGAAATCCATATCTCTCAGGAATATGATGTGTTCTACTAGACCTACGTAGCTGATGTGTACTTGGAGCTACCTGTGGCTCCATCATTTCTGATAGAGGCTCACGTAAATGTTGCCTGAATGTGAGTTGAGTCTCCTGCTCAACTCCCACTGCATTTGACATTTGCTCCATGTCATCTAATCGGTCTGTGTCAATTTGTGGTTCTTGAGTTTCACTAATCTCAATATTTCTTCCACTGTCGTTTCTTAGAAAAATCTCATTCTCTAGGAATATGGCATGCCTTGAGACAAAAACCTTTTGCTCGAGTGGATGGTAGAAGTAGTATCCTTTTGTTTCTTTAGGATATCCCACAAAATTACACTTGTCGGATCTAGCTCCCAGCTTGTCTGACTCATTACGCTTTACATAAGCGTAGCAACCCCAAATCCTTAGATGACTAAGGGTTGGTTTCTTTCCACACCATATCTCATAGGGAGTGGAACTGACCGACTTAGACGGAACTCGGTTTAGAGTGTATTCGGCTGTGTGTAGGGCATAACCCCAAAACATTTTTGGAAGATTTGCAAGGCTCATCATTGATCGCACCATATCTAATAATGTGCGATTTCTCCTTTCTGATACACCATTATGCTGTGGCGTACCAGGAGGAGTCCACTGAGAGAGAATCCCATTCTCTTCAAATATTCTAAGAACTCATGGCTTAAGTATTCCCCACCTCGATCTGATCGAAGTATCTTAATACTTTTGCCACTTTGTTTTTCTACCTCGGATCTGAATTCTTTGAACTTTTCAAAGGCTTCAGATTTGTGCTTCATCAGATATACATAACCATACCTGCTATGGTCATCTATAAATGTGATGAAGTAAGAAAAACCTCCTATTGCCTGAATATTAATAGGACCACATACATCCGAATGTACTAGTCCTAAACATTCAGTTGCTCGCTCACCCTTTTAGTAAAGGATGACTTAGTCATTTTGCCACGTAAGCATGACTCACATTCCTCAAACGATTCCCAATCGAATGAGCCCAAGTAGCCATCCTTATGTAACTTGGTTAAACGTGTTTCATTTACATGGCCTAAACGACAGTGCCATAGGAATGAGTTCTTAGAATTATTTGATTTTAATTTCTTAGTTTCTATATTGAGAATAGGGCATTGTAAATTCAAAACATAAATCCCGTTGAACATTTCAGCAGAACCAAAGAACATTTCATTTTTAAAAATTAAATTCCTTTATTTCCAATTTCAAATGTATATCCATCATTTACAAGACATGAAACGAAATAATGTTCTTTGTTATGTTTGGAACATAGTAACAATTATTAAGCTCCATTACAAGCCCAGTGGGCAAAGACAAAGAACAAGATCCTATAGCTAAAGCAGCAACCTTTGCTCCATTTTCCATGCGCAGGATCACTTCATCTTTTTCCAGCTTTCTACTGCTTCTTATCATCTGCATATTAATACAAATATGAGATCCACAACCGGTATCCAATACCCAAGTGGAATAAGAAGTAACAGAAGAAAACATCTCAATCATAAATATACCTGATGTAGAAGCATCTGTATGTTTCTTTTCTTTCAGGCTAGCCAGATAAGCCTTGCAGTTTCGCTTCCAGTGCCCTTCCTTGCCACAGAAGTGACACTTCCCCTTGGCTACTTTATTTTTCTTAATGCCCTTATTTGGTTTAGTCGCCTTGGCCTTTTGGACCTTATTCTTCTTTGGCCGCTTCTTACGAGCGCCAGAAGACTCCACGACCATAACCTGCCCCTTTTCTTTCTTAATGTTGGGCTCGGCATTCGTCAGCATATTCGCGAGCTCAGGTAGAGATGTCTCTAGCTTGTTCATGTTGAAATTAAGAACAAACTGCAAAGCTGGGAGGTAATGACTATAGAACCAAGTCAATACTTAGTTCATGATCCATCACAAAACCCAATCGTGCCAACTTCTCAATCAGATTGATCATTTTAGTACGTGGGCACCCACTGATGAATCCTCAGTCATTTTGCACTGAAACAACTCTTTAGAAGTTTGAAACCTCTCATATCGAGACTGTGCACCAAACAACTCTTGCAAGTGCATCAAAATCTCCTGAGCATTCATATGCTCATGCTGTTTCTGAAGATCTGATGGTCGCAGGCCAACATCAAACATGTGGAGCATTCATATGCTCATAGATCATCATCGAGGCCAACATCAAACATGTGGCCATGTCTTCAGCATCTTTATACCGGTTGTATGCCACATGAACCTCAGTCGGAGCATCCGCTGGTGGGACCTCTGGTGCAACCTCATCTAGGACAAAAAGAATTTTCTCAGATCGAAGAACGATCCTTACATTCCTTAGCCAATCAGGGAAGTTGAGTCCAGTCAATTTGTTGGATTCTAAAATATTCCTAAGGTTGATGTTTACACTCATGGTTTCTCTGATAACCTATATAAAATTAGAACGAGTCATTACTATGAATACTAATCACCAACTTAATATGGTAATTCTAGATTTTTAATTAAGTTGGTTTTTCACTATTTTATCAAGGTTAATAGCCCTCTCTATTAATCTTGAGAAATTGGCATTCAATTTCCTTAGTGGGCTAGGATCCTTATTTGAATTACCTTGACCTTGGCTTTGGCACAATAAATCTCGGTAAGCCAAATTTGATAGATTATCATCAATCACATCTAATGTGACTCCTAGATCATTTAGGGGACATTGCCTTGTCAATCACATCATATGTGATCACCCTAAAGTTTGCCTCTAGATTAGACTGACCCTGACTTTGGCCAATTATGCCAGCTAATCTAGTTAAGTCAACCCATTGTTCCATAATCAACTCCTCATAAGTACACTCGACCTCGGCTTTGGCACGACAAATCTCATGACCTAATGATTTTGTATCATGTGAACAATGGAAGGCTTATGACTTAATATTCGTGGAGGGATTTAGCGCATATAGGTCCCATCTACATCTACAACATTTGTACTATGCTAGGTTACATATCATATACGTAGATTTTAGATTAATCTCAATTAACCTTAATTTCATAAGATCCAATCTATGATTGGGACTCCTAATCAAATTAGGATCCTGATCACTATCTAATTTAGGAACCCTAATTATGTGACCAAATCAATTGCTACCATCCTGATCAACCTTAATTGATTTAATCAATTAAGAGCTTTCCTTAACAATGGCCAGATCAGCTGATCAATGGGGTCCTATTTAGCATACCCTTCGATCCCATTGAATGGGTTTTCCTAGGCAGCGAACGGAGCAATTAAAAACCATGATCAAACCTTTCTAGACACCAATGTAGTTAAGCCCAATTGATTAGATCAATTATGGGATCATAGGATCAAACAATGACATGGTTAAGTCTAAGTTTCCTAAATCTTTATCATCTATTACATTTTATGATAACTTTAGATAGTGATCTAGCTAGGGTATTATGATAAGAATTCTTAATTTAAATTTAAAATTTTCTTATCATTTATTACATATTATGACATGTCGGTTTCACATCCCATGTAAATCCTAATGTCTCTAACAAACCCTAATTATATTCTTGTCATGATAAGATTTTAGATTTAAAATATAAGATTTTAAATTCCATATGATTACTTTAATCACAATCTTATCTTGATCCAAATATCCAAACTAAGTTTTCAATGTTCATTATCATAAGAATATCAAATCTTAATCATATCAATAATCATGTTAAAATTAAATCCTAAACATGATTTCTAGGATTTCAGCATATAGTATCTATCATGCATAAATAATAATTGCTATTTTAACATGACACATATATGATTACATCTAAAAGAATTATTGTTATTATCATATAAATCTTTATCTCTAATATCACATATCAAAGTACTCTATTTTAACATGATAATGAACATGCATAAATCTAATCAAATAATAAATATTTTATTATATTTTAGATTTATTATCAGCATATGAAAACTCTTCATGATTTTAAGCATAATCATATTATCAATCATATTGACTCAAGTATCCTATCAGATTAATGAATCTGTAGCCTAAGGAGGCTCTGATACCACTGTTGGGAATTATGTATACTAGATATGAATCAAATTCATGAAAATATTATGGAAGATATAATAAAAATTTTTAGATGCCCAGGATCCTTAGGAACAGATTCATTAAATCTCAAATAAAATTTAATTTTATTCATACCTGAGTCCTTTATCGTGTAGACGAGGATGAAGCCGGTTAATCCTTTGCCACTAGCCGTCCACGTGTTCGGCCTCTAACGATGATCCACGCGGAGAAGAGGGGATGAAGACCTTCAAGGTATGAAGATGACACTACGGAAGAGAGAGGGGTGTTAGCGCCTCTTGAATCCCCTTACAGAAGAAGATATCTTTGAAGAAAAGTCTAATCTTTTCTTCTCATGCTCTACCTTTCTAGTAGAAAGGAATCTTCTCATGCTCTACCTTTCTAGTAGAAAGGAATCATATTTATAGGGTGAAAAGGAAACGTTACAAGGGAGAAGAAGAGACCTCTTTTCATGGTAACATCATGGTAACGTTAATCCAAAGAAACAGAAAAAAACTTCCATTTTTATGGTAACATCATGGTAACATTAAACTCCCATTCTCATGGTAACGTTAATCCAAGTGTCACAATCTCAGCCTTTGAAATTAGGAGTTGGTTATCTCATAACTACATGCCCCAATTTGTACGTGTTCATCATCGAATCGTAGAGATTCATCATGCCTCATCCTATGGGCATGATTCCATCTTTACATAGCTGAGATTGGCCATCCATACCCGAATAATCAGAGCCATCCATCACATGGATCAAGTGATATTTGGGTATCCAATTATTTTTTCATCATATGCACAAATAATTTCTCCTCAACATTCCTTCTACTATAATGGATCATATCCATTATTATTATATCTTCTTTAAATTAGATCTCACCCAATTATTTAATTGATCATCTTATCTGAATTAAATGTAATTTAATTTTTATTTTAATTTATCCAAAATTCTTCTTAATGCATGTGACCCATTAGGCCCTTTAACATGTTGGCAATAATCATGTCCTAATCATAGACCCTAGGAATGATTGGACAACTCTTTGTCCAAGTCACCAACATGATTATAGATCATGAGAGGCCTCTAGCAAAGCATCATGACCACCCAACTGCCAAAGGTTTTGTTGACGTGACCATCAACACCTATCCATGAACGATTACCGTATAATCAAATCCTTTCGTCACATATCCCAAATCAATCAGTGGTATGGAATGTATCAACCCTGTAATTGATCTTTGTTTACTTGATCTCAAAAAAAATTGACTCATATGAATTAAAACTTCAAAACCATTTCGAATTCCAACTCAACCTTGCAAGGATTTAATAATCAATTTAATCCATCAAGTGGCCGTGGGATATAACCCTTTCTATCAAGGGAGACGAATCCTATCTTGATCAAACACCATCTTTATGTACTTCATGTCATACCCAACCGACACCATATTTGCCACCCGTAGCTAGAGCGACGTTTGGATGTCATCAAAGCATGACATTCCATACATGAGATGCAATGAAGATCTCAAGTCAAAGGATCACTCACACCACCGTCATTAGAGATCATCCATCGACACTATATAGAATATCCATATGGGATCTCTGTATGGGTGTTGGCCCAGATGGCAACCCAAGAGGGGGGGGGGGGGGTGAATTGGGTTCTTAAAAATTTAAGACTTTTTAAATTTAATTGATTAGTTCAAGATGTGCAAGTGAGATTAACTAATAAGCAATGCACAAGCAGTTAATAAAGAGAGATAGAGAAGAGAAAATAAGCACGGCAAACACAAGATAATTTTATAGTGGTTCGGTGCAACCAGCACCTACGTCCACTCCCAAGATTCACTTGGGTCCACACTATAATCTCTCTAGATTACAGCCGAGTTGTTTTCCAAGCTCACAACTCAAACTTGTTGTTTTCCGGGTGCACAACGAACCCAGCTGGTTTTACTCGGGCTTACCAGCACAAAACCCTACACGTTGTTTTTCACGGGCTCACAACTAACCCAACACAAGCACTCCGGCTTGTAACGAGGTATACCAACCTCCACTGATTCAATCCACTGATTGAATCAGCAAACAATAATAATAAGTGTTTGAACAATAAATGCTCCCCTTGAGCAAATATACAAATGAAGTACAAAATAAAAAGGTTAGAAAAGCCTGATATTGCAGATGGTAGTGCTTGGGCTTTCTTCCTTCTTCTCTTTAACTCCTCTTGAAGTGTTGAATCAGCCTCAGCAAGATTCTTGACCGTTGAAGACTTTGGAGTTGAGATGAAGCTTTTTCCTCTTTTGAAAATCCTTCGATTTGATCTTTGAAACGCTTGGATTTTCTTTTGACTTTGTGGATTGATGAGAAGGAGCAGACGAAACTTCCTCTTTGATTTCACTCCTTTTGAATCACTCTCCTTTGAGCTAAAGATTTTTCCAATATGCTCTGTTTTTCCCTCTTTTCAAAGATATTCTTTTCTCTCTTTTTGATTTTCTCTTTGTTTTGATTTGAAAAGAGCTCCTCTATTTATAGATCTGCAAAAATATATCCGTTAGAGACAAGGAAAAATAGCCGTTATTCAAAAATCTTACCGTTGGAGCTGATGTGTCATCGTAAAAATCGCGCCCAGATTTGCTGGAGTCGACTCATGCTTTTCCCGAGTCGGCTCGAGCTCGTCTTACCAAAAATAGAAATGTTTAAAAAGGTTAGGGGTCGACTCGCCAAAAGTAAGTGTCGACTCCTGAAAGTCGGGAGTCGACTCGTGAAAGGCTTGGGGTCGACTCGAGAAGTGCTCAGAAAAACACTCTTCTGGTGTCTGAGCGGAGTCGACTCGCACAGTCAGGAGTCGGCTCGACAGAATCAGGGGTCGACTCGACAATTTCATGGGTCGACTCGACACAGATGCACATTTCTGTACACTGAGCGGAGTCGACTCTGAAACTCAGGAGTCGGCTCCGGAACGTATCAAAAATCAGAAACTTTTCTGATTGACATTAAAATCGTTCCAGATTCATTTTAATTCATTGTTTTGACTTGAATCAATAAAATTAACATTTAGAATTGATTCAAGAACTAATCCAAAAACTTATTGAATAAAACATGAATTATAACATTTCTTTTCGAAAGTTTGAATATTGAGCTTAAAGTCACTTTCAAAATTGATTAAAGTTAAACTTGAGCATTCTCATTGATTGTTCAAAATAAATCTCATTTTCATTATCCTTTAATAAACTCAATGGCTTTTAGTAATCATCAAAATCAAAAGGATTGGATCATATAATTTTTCTATAATCTTCAACAATCTCCCCCTTTTTGATGATGACAAAAATATTGAGTTTGTTCATGATTGATTAGTGAATTTATAGTTTCATAGTTAGGCTTAGGCTCCCCCTTAATGAGGTAGCTCCCCCTATGAAACTTAATTAATTATCATTGACATAACAATCATAGAACTATAAAATTCTCCCCCTTTTTTGTTATCAACAAAAAGATAGAGAATATAAACATTCATTCAAATTTCATTGAAATAAGGAAATAGAGAATTCATTTCATTCAAAGTCTAATACATCAAAATGTTCAATACATTGATTTCAAAATGAAAGCATAAAAATTTCAGTACAAAACAAGGATTGAAACTCTAGTAACTCAAAAATGAGTTCTTACAATTCTAGTTAATGATCTACTATATTTTTCATTCCTTCAGATTGAATTTTTACATAATCCTTGAGTTTTTCATCAACAAAGGTGCACGCACTCTGAATTTTGTCTTGAAGCTCTGCGTTGCACTTGCATATGTCTCTCCATCTCCACATATCCTTAAGTTCTTCAAAAATATTCTTGAGATCACCACTTAAGGATGCCGATGAAGAGCTGAGAGTGGACTCAATCTTTGAGATACGATCATCAAGAGAATAAAGAGTCTCTCTCAAATTCATAAATTTATTCTCAAATTCAGTTTTAAGCTTATCAGATTGATCTTCAAGTAAGGCTTTGAGTTGCATAAGTTGTTGATCTGAAAACTAGCAGAAGATGAAGTTGAACAAAAGTTGGAACTGGGGCTGGAGCAGAGGCAGAAACCAAAGGGCTCGGAGGTGCAGGCGAAGGATGTCTAACAGAGGGTCCTGCAGCCTCAGTATCTGTAGCTCTATCTTCTGTCACTCCTTTCCTTTCCCATTTACCATTCTTTTTGATAAATCCCATCCGATGAATTGTTGCCAGGCTATAAAAATCAGTGTGTCTTAGATTCTTCATAGGCTCATTATCAGAAATCACACACCCTTGGCTTCGAAAAATCGTAAGGATCATCCCATAAGGCAGACTAGATTTCCTTTTCCCTCCACAATCTGCTATGTACCACAGAATCATGCTGGGAAGATTGATAGGCTTGCCTGTCACTATGGCATCCATTACAAAGACATCTCTCTCCGAAACATAGTCAAATCTACCAGTTTTAGGAAAGAGAATCCTACTGCAGATATTGTGTAGTAATCTCAACTTCTAAAGAAAGCTGATTAGCAAAACCTCTTCAAATCCAACCACATCCCGTTTAATAATCTGGATAAAGCTGGGGCGCGGTCATCAGAAGAAAAGGTGGAGGTGCCAGACAAGGGTAATTCCAACAATCTAGATAAGAATCAGCAGTAACAGATAGCTGACTCCTCTCACATTGCTAATAAGCCCATGGTCTCCTCTAGACAGATTCTTGTAAAATTCTTTAACCAAAGAGGGATAGTCGGGCACTCTAGAGAACAAATTTTCTCCCAACCCATCTCGATCAACTGTCTCCCAACAAGAAAGCCCTCATTCTCAAATAATTCAAAATCCACCTTCCTACCAGTAGTAATGATCCTATCCGCTAGACGATCTACCTGGGAGGACGTGGCAGCAGGAGAGCAGTCGGAGTAGAAGCAGATGAAGTGGAGTCCGAGCTTGGAGAAGGCTCACGCACGGGACGCTTCACCGGTTCTTCACGGAACGCTTTCCTCTTGATGCCGCCCGCCACAACACTAGATCCTCTAGTTTTAGGTGCCATTTGATGATTGGAGGTGATAATCAGGGATTTTGGAAGTTTGGAAGGTTTGGAAGAGTGGAGAGAGTATTTTGATTGGGGTCGAATGAATGAGCGGCGAGTCGACTCTGCCCTAGATAAATCAACTTGGGACCACCTCGAGTCGGCTCGCGCAAACCCAGGTGTCGACTCGGCACAGACACAGAAAGGCCGTCCCGACATGGAGTCGACTCGCGCCAAGAGGGGTCGACCCGAGAGTTTCAGTTGAAACCGGGAGTCGACTCCGATACGCATCGAGTCGGCTCCGAGACCATTTCAGACCAAAAACATGAAATTTCTGAAATGTGTCCGGAATATGATCATAAAAATTGATAAATAATCATTGGATATGAGTGAATCAATTAGATATGAATTCTAGATAAGATTTCCTTAAGGATTGAGGATTTGAAAGAATCTTAGATAAAATTTCCTTAGGGGTTTCAAATTCATTCTAAAGGATCACAAATACCTAACTCTCCTCTAAGATAACAGAATCTCTCTTCATTTAAAGGTTTAGTGAATATGTCAGCTAATTGTTCTTCAGTGTTAACATAATCAAGACATATTTCATTATTTGCTACATGTTCTCTTATAAAATGATATCTGATTTCTATGTGTTTAGTTCTTGAATGTTGAATTGGATTCTTTGTTAGATTAATTGCGCTAGTGTTATCACATCTTATGGGTGTCTTATCAAGTGTGATACCATAGTCTTCAAGTTGTCGCTTAATCCATAGGATTTGCGCACAGCAACTTCCAGCTGCTACATATTCAGCTTCAGTAGTTGATAATGCAACTGAATTTTGCTTTTTGCTAAACCATGTGATTAAGTTACTTCCTAAGAAATGGCATGCACCACTTGTGCTTTTTCTATCTAGTTTGCATCCAGCATAATCAGAATCTGAATATGCAATTAGATTTAATGTGGAGTCTCTAGAATACCATAAACCTACATTTTTTGTTCCACTTACATATCTTAGTATTCTTTTAACAGCTATTAAATGTGATTCTTTAGGTTCAGATTGAAATCTAGCACATAAACATACTGAAAACATAATGTCTGGTCTACTTGCTGTTAAATAAAGAAGGGATCCGATTATACCTCGATAATACTTTTGATCAACCTTTTTACCTTCTTCATCTTTGTCCAGCTTGCATGAAGGACTCATTGGAGTTCCGAGGGGTTTCATTGATTCCATACCAAACTTTTTGAGTAGTTCTCTTGTGTATTTTGTTTGGTTGATGAAGATTCCCTCTTTGCTTTGTTTGATCTGGAGTCCAAGGAAGAAGTTGAGTTCTCCCATCATGCTCATCTCGAATTCTCCCTGCATCAACTTTGCAAATTCTTGACAAAGAGAATCGTTAGTAGCACCAAAAATAATGTCATCTACGTATATTTGTACTACAAGTAAATCTTTACTTTTTCTTTTCAAAAACAAAGTTTTATCAACATTTCCTCTTGTAAAATCATTTTCTATTAAGAATTTACTTAACCTATCATACCAAGCTCTAGGTGCTTGTTTCAAACCATATAAAGCTTTGTGCAATTTAAAAACGTGATTTGAAAATTCGTGATCTTCAAAACCTGGTGGTTGTTCTACATAAACTTCTTCATTTATAAATCCATTTAAAAATGCGCTTTTTACATCCATTTGAAATAAGTTAAAATTCATATGACATGCAAATGCAAGTAATAGCCTAATGGCTTCTAATCTAGCTACAGGTGCAAAGGTTTCATCAAAATCAATACCTTCCTCTTGATTATATCCTTTAGCAACCAATCTAGCTTTGTTTCTAATTACTATGCCATTTTCATCTAGTTTATTTCTAAAAACCCATTTTGATCCTATTACTGAATGATTTTTAGGTCTTTCAACTAAAGTCCAAACATTATTTCTTGTAAATTGATTTAATTCTTCTTGCATTGCTAACATCCAATTATTATCTTTTTCAGCTTCTTCTATAGTTTTAGGTTCAATTTGTGATACAAATGCAAGATGATTACTAATATTTCTCATATATGATCTAGTTCTTATTCCTTGAGATGGATCGCCTATAATCAATTCCTTGGGATGACTATGAGCATATCTCCAGTCTCTTGGAAGATCTATATCATTATGATCAATATTGACATCATCGTCCTTATGTGAATCATCATCTTTAGCTTCTTGCTCATGATCAGAAGATACTTCAATATTAAGTTTTTCAAGATCTTTTTCAATTATGTTTGTATCTTCCTCATCATCAAGCTTTCAGAACTAGATGCTAAAGACTCATCGAAAACTATATGAATGGATTCTTCAACTACTAAGGTTTTCTTGTTAAATACTCTATAAGCTTTACTAGTTGTTGAATATCCTAAAAAGATTCCTTCATCAGATTTAGCATCAAATTTTCCTAAATTGTTTTTACCATTATTATGAATGAAACATTTACATCCAAATGCATGAAAGTATTTTATATTTGGTTTTCTTTCATTCCATAATTCATAAGGTGTTTTCTTTAAGATTGGTCTTATTAAGGCTCTATTTAAGATGTAACATGCTGTGTTAATTGCTTCCGCCCAAAAGTACTTTGGTAGGTTACTTTCGCATAGCATGGTACGGGCCATGTCTTCTAGAGTCCTATTTTTCTTTCAACTACACCATTTTGCTGTGGAGTCCTAGGGGCTGAAAAATTATGATTAATTCCATTTTCAGTGCAAAAACTTTCAAATAAGTGATTTTCAAATTCTGTTCCATGATCACTTCTTAGAGATACTATAGTAGTGTTTTTCTCATTTGTGACTTTCTTGAAGAATTTCAGGAATATCGAGAAAGTCTCATCTTTGTGAGCTAAAAACATTACCCAAGTATATCTAGAATAATCATCTACAATCACTAGACCATATTTCTTTCCTCCTAGACTTGTGGTTCTAGTTGGTCCGAAAAGATCCATGTGAAGTAGCTCTAGTGCCCTAGAAGTTGAAACAATGTTTTTAGATTTGAAAGAACTTCTAGTTTGTTTTCCAAATTGACATGCATCACATATTTTATTATTTTCAAAATCTAGTTTAGGTAATCCTTTAACTAAATCCATTTTAATTAGTTTTGAAATAAGGTGTGTGCTTGCATGACCTAATCTACGATGCCACAACCAACTAATTTCATTTATGTTAGCATTGTCAGCAATTAAGCAATGATCACTCAAAGATAATTTTTCTAATCAACCAAGTAAACATTGCCATGTCTATAACCAGTAAATACAATGCTATCATCAATAGAATTAGTTACAGTGCATAAAGAAGATTTAAATGAAACATTAAAGTTTTTATCACATAATTGGCTTATACTAATTAGATTATGCTTCAAACCATCAACATAAAGTACATTATCAATAAATAGATGGAGTTATGCGAACTTTACCAAGGCCCATAATTTGACCTTTACCGTTATCGCCAAACGTCACAACTCCACCTTTCTTTTCTTCCAGGGTGATGAATTCATCTTTGTCACCCGTCATATGTCTTGAGCAGCCACTATCAAGGTACCACTTTTTCTTTGATCTTTTGGCTACAAGACATTCCTGCAACATAATTTAAACTTTATGTTTAGGTACCCAAGCTTTCTTGGGTCCTTCATGGTTAGCAGCAATAAAAATTGTTCCTTTCGGAACCCATATTTTCTTAGCTTTAATATTTAACTTGTTGTTATTTAACGTTTTGCATTCAAATGATTTATGACCTTTTTCATTACATTTAAAACAAGTTATATTACTTTGGTTGGCTTTTATAAAAATATTCTTTAAGATTTTTGTTTTCTTAATGTGTTATATCCTAAACCTGCTTTGTCAAAAACAGCTTTTTGACTATCTAAATCATGTTAAGTTTAGTTGAACTTAAGGTGAATTTCTCAACAATGTCTTTATATTTTTAACATCTTTCTTAAGAGAGTCATTTCTTTAGCTTGCTGTTCTTTATCTAAAGCTAAAGTTTCTATTTGATCTTTTAAATCTTTAGTTGAGTTTTTAGTTTCAGATTTTAATAAATCTTTTTCTTGATTAAGATTATCTCTTTCTTTCCTAAGTTCTTCTTTTTCATTAGTTAAGTTCTTAACTTCTAAAGCTAATTCATTTTTACTTTTAGCTAAACTAATATTGTCATTTTTCAAAAACTTATACTTTTTTTTCAAGGATTTAAAATCAATCATAAGTTCATTGAAAGCCTCAAACATTTCATCAAATGTAAATTCATCATTTGAGTTTTCAGAACTTACCTCATTGTCGTTGTCGTCGTCGTTGGCCATGAAGCAGACATTGCAACTTCTTTTTGTTCTTCTTCTTCGGAAGAAGACTCTTCACTATCAGTCCAAGTTGCCATGTAGGCCTTTTTCTTTTTCTTGTAGGCCTTCTTAAGTAAAGGACAGTCATATCTAAAATGCCCTGGCTTTTTACATTCATAACATACTAAGGGCTCTTTCTTTTTCTTTCTCTTTGTCCTTTTTCTTATCCTTTTCTTTTCTCCTTCCATTTTTGAAACAAATCTCTTTTTGTGGAAGGGCCTCCTTCTTTGCATAAATTTCTTGAATTTCCTTGCAAGGAGGGCTGTCTCATCATCATCATCCTTCATCATCGCTGCTGCTTATTTCTTTTCTGCAGCTTTGAGGGCGATGGTCTTCTTCTTTCTTGACTCATCCTCATTGACATGTTGTTTACTTGAAGCTCATGAGTCATCAGCGAACCAAGAAGCTCTTCCAATGGTAGGATGTTCAGATCTTTGGCTTCTTGTATGGCTGTCACCTTGGCTTCCCAAGTCCTTGGAAGTGACCTAAGATTTTGCGAACAAGCTCAGCATTAGTATAAACTTTTCCAAGACTTTTCAAACCATTCACAATATCAGTGAATCTAGTGAACATGCATGTGATGGTTTCATTTTGTTCCATAGTAAATAATTCATATTTATGAACCAAAATATTTATCTTTGATTCTTTTACTTGGTTTGTTCCTTCATGAGTAATTTCCAACCTATCCCAAATTTCTTTTGCGGAATTACAAGTTGAGATTCGGTTGAATTCATTTGAGTCTAAGGAACAATATAAAATATTAATGGCTTAGCATTTAGTTGTGCCATTCTCCTATCATTATCATTCCAATCCCTTTCGGGTTTAGGAACAATAGTGCCATCAATAAGGTGTGTGGGTGTACTAGGTCCATTTATTATAACTCCCCAAAGCTCATAATCAGAAGCTTGAATGAATATCTCATTCTAGCTTTCCAATATGAATAGTTGAGCCATTAAATAAGTGGAGGTCTATTCGTAGAATGACCTTCAGCAAAACTTGAACCAATTTGTGTTGCCATATGGATCTTTAGCCCTTGATCGTGAGATCAAATTCTAAATGAGCACTTGCTCTGATACCAATTGTTGGCCCAGATGGCAACCCAAGAGGGGGGGGGTGAATTGGGTTCTTAAAAATTTAAGACTTTTTAACTTTAATTGATTAGTTAGCAAGATGTGCAAGTGAGATTAACTAATAAGCAATGCACAAGCAGTTAATAAAGAGAGATAGAGATAGAGAAAATAAGCACGGCAAACACAAGAAATTTTATAGTGGTTCGGTGCAACCAACACCTACGTCCACTCCCAAGATTCACTTGGGTCCACACTATAATCTCTCTAGATTACAGCCGAGTTGTTTTCCAAGCTCACAACTCAAACTTGTTGTTTTACCGGGTGCACAACGAACCCAGCTGGTTTTAACTCGGGCTTACCAGCACAAAACCCTACACGTTGTTTTTCGGGCTCACAACTAACCCAACACAAGCACTCCGGCTTGTAACGAGGTATACCAACCTCCACTAATCCACTGATTGAATCAGCAAACAAAAATAATGATAGTGTTTGAACAATAATGTGCTCCCTTGAGCAAATATACAAATGAAGTACAAAATAAAAGGTTAGAAAAGCCTGATTGTTTTGCCGATGGTAGATGCTTGGGCTTTCTTCCTTCTTCTCTTCAACTCCTCTTGAAGTGTTGAATCACGCCTCAGCAGATTCTTGACCGTTGAAGACTTTGGAGTTGAGATGAAGCTTTTTCCTCTTTTGAAAATCCGCCGATTTGACCTTTGAAACGCACTTGGATTTTCTTTTGGCTCTTGTGGATTGATGAGAAGGAGTGGACGAAACTTTCACTTGGATTTCACTCCTTTTGAAACACTCTCCTTTGAGCTAAATGATTTTTCCAATATGCTCTGTTTTTCCCTCTTTTCAAATGATATTCTTTTCTCTCTTTTTGATTTTCTCTGGGTTGTTTTGATTTGAAAAGAACTCCTCTATTTATAGAATCTGCAAAAATATATCCGTTAGAGACAGGGAAAAATAGCCGTTATTCAAAAATCTTACCGTTGGGGCTGATGTGTCATCGTTAAAATCGCGCCCAGATTTGCTGGAGTCGACTCATGCTTTTCCCGAGTCGGCTCGAGCTCGATTTTACCAAAAATAGAAATGTTAAAAAGATTAGGGGTCGACTCGCTAAAAGTAAAGTGTCGACTCCTGAAAGTCGGGAGTCGACTCGTGAAAGGCTTGGGGTCGACTCGAGAGGTGCTCAGAAAAACACTCTTCTGGTGTCTGAGCGGAGTCGACTCGCACAGTCCAGGAGTCGGCTCGACAGAATCAGGGGTCGACTCGACAATTTCATGGGTCGACTCGACACAGATGCACATTTCTGTACACTGAGCGGAGTCGACTCTGAAACTCAGGAGTCGGCTCCGGAACGTATCAAAAATCAGAAACTTTTCTGATTGACATTAAAATCGTTCCAGATTCATTTTAGTTCAATGTTTTGGCATGAAATCAATAGAATTAACCTTTAGAAGTGATTCATGAACTAATCCATAAACTTTTTGAATAAAACATGAATTATAACATTTCTTTTCGAAAGTTTGAATATTGAGTTTAAAGTCACTTTCAAAATTGATTAAAGTTAAACTTGAGCATTCATTGCTTGCTTCATTTTCATATCCTTTAATAAACTCAATGACTTTTAGTAATCATCAAAATCAAAAGGATTGGATCATATAATTTTTCTATGATCTTTCAACAATGGGTCATCCAATGCATCATTATAATAACGAGCATCCACACACCTATCCAAGTATCTTCATACTTTAGCTTGTCAAATCAGCTGCTCATCCCAAGGGTGAGGATATGCAATGTATGCTAGTCTCACAGTATTGATGGTGTCCAGTCCCATCTACACATCGACTAGGGAAGTTTAAAAAATCGAACCATGATGTGCAATTTGGATCTCATAATTTGTAATCTCTATTGCAATGAAGATCTCAAGTCAAAGGATCACTCACATCACCGTCATTAGAGATCATCCATCGACACTATATAGAATATCCATATGGGATCTCTGTACGGGTCATCCAATGCATCGTTATAATAACGAGCATCCACACACCTATCCAAGTATCTTCATACTTTAGCTTGTCAAATCAGCTGTTCATCCCAAGGGTGAGGATATGCAATGTATGCTAGTCTCACAGTATTTGATGGTGTCCAGTCCCATCTACACATCGACTAGGGAAGTTTAAAAAATCGAACCATGACGTGCAATTTGGATCTCATAATTTGTAATTTCTATTACAAATTTCATATGCATGGTTCACATTCTTTTGGACTTTATCTCACAGACATATATATCAAATTTATTATAAAAGATTTCTGGATAGATAAAGAAACCATTTTATTTGATTTGTATTCATAGAATGTATATAGCATCCAATCCGATTGGATCTAGGGCATATACTAACACTCTCAGCTATGGCTAGCCTGTGCCTGACATCGTCGAATTGATCTTTAACACACGCCAATTCAATCCTCAACTCGGCACAGCTTGCACAGCTATCTGTTGTTCAGGCGATGCCACTGTCTGTTGAGTGAGAAGCCAGTGCTCTTGTAACAGTGGTACAGTAGCTCCCTCCATCTGCAAAGCAAGATGATAAATAAATTAATATTAAGTAAAAATATTAACACATTAAGTGGAAAAATATGATCAGAGCAATGGAGCAATGTATTAGCTTACCAAGTCATGAGACTGCATGTTGGCAACCCGAATAGACTGGATCTTCAATTGGTTGTCATACCACTTCAACAGCCGGGGTAATTTATTGGGATATGCTGGTGCTTGCATTGATGTATGCTCGAGGAACCACGCATGAACATGATAATTTTAGGATATGAAAAAATATAATATTAACAAAAAATATACTAAGAATACTCTTTCTGCATCTCAATAATCCTTACCACTAGCGCTACTGAGCATCCGAACAGGCTAGGCTGCCTCCTAACATTGTTTGCTCTCTTTGAGTGAACCGACTCCTCGAAACGCAAGCAAGCAGCGACTTTTGGAAGAGCCAGAACAATCAACTCCTTAAATGCCAAAGCCCAGTCGATCCTCTCCAGTTGAGTTAAGTCATCCAAGTGCTGGATGAGATACCGTAGACATGTCTGATTAGACTTTGGAGCTAAAAATATGGCAAACATGTAGGCGATCCAAAGTCTGACGGTGTCCTCGATATCCTCCCGTATATTGGATGATCAGAGTCGATATATTAACTTCTTCAACCCTTTTTGACGAAGATCTAAACCCTGGCCAAATCGTCTGAATAACCTTCCATTGAACAACTGGCAGGACATGTCGATCTTCGTTCCATGAGCTGGAAGACCCAGAATAAGTGCGACTTCGTCAGCACTGAATAAGACCGGCTTGCCACAGAAAATGAACTCTTCGCCTCCATTATGACATTGTATGATGTTTGCTAGCAGTCGCCTGTCGACTGTGAACATCTGCATGTCGACGAAGGTCCCAAATGGGGTCCTTCGGATAAGTTTTGTATGTTATGTAGTAAAACCCATCTTTCAAACATTCTGAACGTATACGGCCGGTTTGCAACTATTCTTAAACAACTGGGAAGCCTTCACTGGGGTGACTCGAATAATTCTCGTGTCATTATATATGAACTAGGGTGTCATGATATTTTAAGAGAGGATGTCATAATATCTTAATAAAGGGATAAACATACCTAAAGGAGTTGCATCCTCATTCGAGTAAAGAACGACTTCTTTACTTTATTCCACCATTTTCTCCTTCCGGTTCTTCTTTGTTCGTGGTCTTCGTTCACAAACGAAACTACTCATCTCCATGAATAAAATAGATGGAAGAAACAACAGTGGAAGAAATGTAGGACACCAATGGCTTTTCGAGCAACAAACGAAGGACCTCTAGGGTTCAGAAATTTTTTTATGCCGACCTCAGAGGAAGATGAAAGGACACCAGGAGCGGCACGATCATATCACTGATATGCAAACCCATACCAACCGGTCATGTTATGCAACTTTTCTAGAAAAGATGGCATAGCTGACTTACTAGGGTGTCATCGAATTACAACTAGGGTGATGTCAAAACTCCCGCTTAGTTCAAATATATTGTAGTTGTGTCACAAGTTTATATCAAGGGTGTCGTAACATTTCAACTGGGGTGTTGCGATTATCAGGCGAATTCCTCCTGGGGTGTCGCGGGCCTTCTCTCCAGCGTCCGTTATAAGCACGAGTGTCTTAGCATTGTCGATAGGGTGTCGTAACTTTTCAACTCGAGTGTCATGGACGATTATCGGGCGAATTCCTCCTGGGGTGTCACGGGCCTTCTCTCCAGCGTCTGTTATAAGCATGGGTGCCATAGCATTGAAGATAGGGTGTTGTAACGTTTCAACTTGAGTGTCGCGAAGATTTTTGGGCGAATTCCTCTTGGGGTGTCGTGGGCCTTCTCTCCCAGCGTCCACTATAAGCATGGGTGTCTTAGCTGAAACTGTTCAGGCAGGAACTAATGACACCCCATAAAATAACTTACGGCACCCCATATAAACAATAACGACACCCTTTAGCAGTTAAAGACGTGACTAAAATGCTACGACACCCCAGAAAGCAACAAACGACACTCCTGATTAAAACTACGACACCCGTTAACAGTTAAAGACGTCACTGAAATTACGATACCTCAGAAAACAACCTACAACACCCTAGAAAGCAACAAACGACACTCCTGATTAAAACTACGACACCCGTTAACAGTTAAAGACATCACTGAGAATTACGACACCCCAGAAAAAAAACCTACGAAACCCTAGAAAACAACTTACGACACCCCAGAAAGACTGTTGCGATACCCCAGTTCTAATATTTTACGACACTTGAAATGAAACCGAATGCTGTAACATGACGACACCCCAGAAAATAACTTACGACACCCGAGCTATCAAATGACAACACCCTAGCTCCAAATGATAACTATAGAACTAACGACACCTCAGAAATAATCTGACGACACCCCAACCTTACGACACCCAAGGAAACATTACGACACTGCAGGCCTTTTCTCCAGCTTCAGTTATAAGCACGGGTGTCGTAGCGTTGTCGATAGGGTGTAGTAATGTTTATACTGCGGTGTCGCGAAGGATTTTCCACCGAATTTCTCCTTGGGTATTGTGGGGCTTTTCTCTAGCGTCCGTTATAAGCATGGGTGTCGTAGCATTGTTGCTAGGGTGTCGTAACGTTTCAACTACGGTGTCATGAATGATTTTTGGCCGAATTCCTCTTTGGATGTCGCGGGCCTTTTCTCTAGCGTCCGTTATAAGCACTGGTGTCGTAGCATTGTCGCTAGGGTGTCGTAATGTTTCAACTGCGGTGTCGCGAAGGATTTTCGGCCGAACATAACTGGGGTGTCATATTTCTTTAACTGAGGTGTCGTATTTCTTTAACTTGGGTGTCGTAATACTCTCGACTTTTTTCCTGAGGTGTCATCATTGATTTTCGGCCATTTTTCTCCTACGATGTTAAGAGCTGCTTTTCTCCGGCATTCGTTTGAAGTACGGGTGTCGTAGGTTTGTAACTATGGTGTCTTAATAGTAAATTTGGGGTGTCGTAGCTTTATGACGATTGAAACGCTACGACACTTCAGAAAGCAACAAACGACACTCCTGATTAAAACTACGACACCCGTTAATAGTTAAAGACATCACTGAGAATTACGACACCCCAGAAAGACTGTTGTGACACCCCAGTTCTTATATTACGACACTTGAAATAAAACTGAATGCTGTAACATGATGACATCTCAGAAAATAACTTACGACATCCGAGTTGTCAAATGACGACACCCTGGCTCCAAATGATAACTATAGAATTTACGACACCTCAAAAATAATCTGATGACACCCCAACCTTAGGACACCCAAGGAACACTATAGTTACAAACCTTCGACACCCCAGTTCTTATATAACGACACCCTAGATATAACCATCACCCGCTCTCATATTGGGACACCCTAGCTGAAACTGAATGCAGAAACTTACGACACCCCAGAAAATATCGTAGGATACCCGAGTTGTAAAATGATAACACTAGAGCTATATGGACAGGAAATAACGAGGAATATAAGCCAAAACACTTTGACGATACCCCAGTTCATAAGGTATAACATCCTAGTTAAAAGAGTATGACATTCGTTCAGAAAAACACTAAACTCAAGGTATTGACATTCGCTAGAGGTCTGAGTTATGACTCCGAGAATGTCATAACTGTTTGGTCTAAGGATGTTACCGAGGATTAAATGATTTCCTAATGCATTAACTTTCTCTAACGATAAAAACAGTTGGTGTAATAAAGAAACTTTTAAAAGAGGTGAGAACAATGACTTTTTACATCATGTTGCGGATGACATTTTCTCCAGAAATTATGAAGAAGTCTTTGGTAGCTACGTATTTCAGCATCGAAGCTAAAATATTTTCTTTCGACCGAAAATCAAAACAGAAGGAAATCCTGAGACCAGACTCTCAGAGCGAGGGCTTAGGATCTTGCTCAAACCTTGGACTAATTCCTTGCATCCGAAAGCCAGAGTGAGGGGGAAGAATGTTTCAAAATCGGAAATAGTTTTTCTTGCACAGATATAACCCAAGAAAAAATGGCGATAGAAGTAGGCTAGAGGAAAAGGGCATTTTCGTCTGTACACTATTTTTAAAATAAAGGAGAAGCGCTTTTAATGGACGTCATAATCATAACGTAACATCGTATCAGAGCCATTCTGTCCCGCATCGTCAATCCACGCAGGATCCACATGGACCAACAAGGAGAGGTGGTGCAATCTATGTAGGACTTGCTATACCAGAGGTGGTGTACAAAAACTTTTCCTAAATGTTATAATTTATCACGCTCTAGATTTGTACTTTAAAATGGTCGGCCATTCGGAACCCAACAAGAACTTGGGCCGTCCCCGGGCCGGGCATTAATAGCTTGAACCGGGCCTGGAAAGAGAAAATCAATACCGGTAAAAATTTCGGGTCGGGTTCGGGTTGAGGTTCTTGTAAACCCGATCCGACTCGAAACCGACATTGTTTATTAATTTAAATCTATTATTTATCTCCATTCGTGGTCTCTTCCCTTCGCTCCCTCCCTCTCTCTCGATTCTAGGGTTTCGCCCCGCTCGTCTTCATCCCATTTTTCTTTTCGATTGGCGCTCATATCGATCGATCGATCGGTTCTTGATTCCTTTGGAAGAAGAAGTGAGAGATGTACAACGGGATCGGGCTGCAGACCCCACGGGGGTCGGGCACCAACGGTTACATTCAGAGCAACAGGTTCTTCGTCAAGCCCAAGCCCGCCCCCGCGAGGGCCGACGCCTCCTCCACCGGCGCCGGCGATGGCGATCACCTTGGGGGCGCAGTCCGGAAGCCCAACAAGGACATCCTCGAGCACGACCGCAAGCGCCAGATCCAGCTCCGCCTCCTCGTCCTCCAGGAAACCCTAGCCGACCAGGGCTACACGGAGGCCGAGATCGCTGAGAAGCTCCAGGAAACCGAGAAGTCCCTCGAGGCCGAAGCGGCCGCCGCCGCCGCTGATGATCGTCGCGCTGCTCCTCCTCTCCCCAGCAAGAGGTTTTGATCCCTCTCCTCTTTGGGTCTGGTGCTTTCTTGTTTGTATTGCCGCCTTTACTGTTCATGAAATTTTGTCTTGTGATGTTGTATCTCTGGTTCACTAATCTTGGGTTGTTCCCCGGTCTTTCTTGTTTTATTGGTTTGCACTCCATTTTCGTTTAGAAAACAAGGAAAAGGGATCTTGATTGGGTCTCTCTCTCTCTTTTTTCCCTTCAATTTTATGGATGTTGACAATTATTCAGTGATATCAATCCGAGTTTTTGTTTCAGAACAGTATATCCCCATGTCCATGCCCTTAAAATATGTTGGAAGTCTATATCATTATCTTGTTTGAGGTTTTGGTAGATACTGACAAACATTAATCTGGCTAATTTTGGTTACATATACAAAAACTTGGTAGAAATGAATCTGGTCATGCTTATCTGTTTTAAATAAAAATAATCCTAGCTCACGATTTTTTTCATATTATAATTATATTCACGTTGTTGACATAGGTTAAATATCTCTACAATCAGCAGGATAAGTTGCTTATGGGACTAATCTGTCACAGTTTAATTCATTTGGCGCATGCTTATGATAGATAGACTGTAATGAAGGTAAACACGTCAAATATTTTTGTTCAGGGGATATGATGACAATGTCTGTGGGTGATTGTTCAATCATCCAGAGGGATCATGTTCTTCATCCCGTTTCATATATATAGTTGCAAAACGGTTGTGCTCTTGCGCACGCCTACACACACAGAAAGAGAGAGATAGCTATTAACCAAAATTGGATGGGTGGGAATAGTGAAAATTTATTCTTAACTGCTGGTAGTGGTCGTTAATGATTATCGATACCTAGTTGAGCAAGCGGAATTTAGACTACATGATTAGAAGGCCAAGTTGCTTGTGGACATTGGTTGAGTTATTTAAATGAAGCTGTATTTCAGTTCATGCATAGCTATGTGCTAACGCCATCCGAGTGTCCTACATCCCTGAGTACCATGAGGACGGTAAAAGAATGAGAGGTTTTCTATGAGTACTATGAGTGATCAATTTTATTATGGTTAGAGCATGTGGGAGCCAAATGTTTGGCTTAGTGTCATGGAGTTTGGGCATTTGAATCTAGAGTTGCATTGGGATGCATTATGACCAAGACACTAGCAAAACCTTGTGGATGCTAAGTGCTATTGCGAAGGAATTAGTTTGAGAGTGAAAATACGGCCAATAAAAACATTCAATGGGGGTCTGAGTCCTTGGAGAGGCATTATGAAGGTCCCGAGAAGCTTGAAGGTGTCTTATTGGCGAAGGCAATAATACCAGCTTGCTGGATGACATTGATGTTGGATACTTTTATCTGCTGCTTATACACCAGGAGTCATGTCTTTGGTTAACCTTTTGCGAAGGATATTAGCTGGTGATTGGGCATCTTACTTGTGGGAATTAAGTGTTACAAAATTTTTGCTCATTAGATGTGATCAAAATTATGAAAAAGTTCTCTTTAGAGAAGGCTTAGAGATAGGGTGAGCATAATTTTGATTAAATCAAAGAATCGAACCGAACCAATGCAATTCGGTCAATTCGGTTCGTTTTTTCTTTGACAATTTGGTTTGGTTATTTTTTTTAAAAAAATAATGGTTATTCGATTTCGATTTGGTTATTTCAGAATAAAAACCAAAAAAACCTAAAAATTGATTTCCTTGTATACCCTACCCATCAACCTAGCCCAGGCCTTAACTTTAACTTAACTAAAGCCCAAAACGTAAATAAGTTATTGGTTAACTTGTAAACCCAGGTCCGTTTGACTATTGCCTTTTCAAGTGGTAGTGGAACAAGATTGTTGACCATCAGCCTAAAAGCTGAATTTTTCTGCTTAAAAGAATAATTTTGGTTGTCTACAAGTTGTATTAATTAAAGCTACACAAGTTTATGTTATTCTATAGCAATGATTTTAATCCATACAATGATGTTAAAGTGTCTTTTGACTCATGAAATGATGAAGTAACTTTCTCATTCAGGTTAATTCTGTGGTAAGGTTAACTTAACACTATTAACTTTTTAGTCCGTAATGGATTGTACTAGTAAGATATCAGTATTAGTAGAGTCCATATGACTATCATATTGGCACATGTATATGATACCCTCATTTGTGCTGTCTTGGCACATGTTGGCATGCTGTATGTTGGCATGGAAGTGTACCATACCAGTTCTAAACACGCCAGTAAGGTACTAGTATGAGCATATATGCTCGGGCATCTCCCAGTCTGACAAGGGCTTCTTGGGAAATGGAACTGAGAAACTGGTGCAAAGCGCATTTTATCCAATGCGAAATCCAGGATTCACACATTGTATTTCATGGAAATGAGAAATAATACAAGGGACACGTTGGAAAAGCTTTTCCTATACTGTTACAAACCAGAATTCAGGGAAAGAGAGTTAAAGTAGACTTGATAAAACCCCCTATAATATTATTTTATGTCGCTTTTCTTACGCGGAGCATGTAGAGAGTGTTTATGTGGAAGTTATTTACCAATCTCCGTATAAAATTGTAAATATGAATTTCACCACAATGTGTACGCAGCACAAGAAACCTGAGGAACTGATACATATATTGGAATCTCCATGGTTTCCTATAATCTCATAGTTTTTTTTTTTTTTTTTTTTTTTTTTTTTTTTTGTCTTTCATGTAATTCATACTTTTGCTGCCTATATTAACATAGCGTTTCATTTCTGATGTGTTTTTTTTTTTTTAGTCATTGCCATTTTCTGTTTGTTGCTTTCATATTATTTCCCACATCATTTTGTCATGTTGGTATCACTTTTGGTGTGTGTACTGGTACTCTAAAACTTGTTTAGTGCTGCAGAAAAGTGGACAAAGTATGGAAAGAGAATGCGACATTATTATGTTCTAACTATGCTTTGTTTATTGCATGCTTCAACGATCTGGATGTTTATGCAGGCCCTGAGTTCTTTTAAAGCTTCTGTATCATTAGTTGCTTCAAAATGTTCCTTAAGGGAAAGAGAATTTCTATTTGGACATTGCATTGCGTGTGTTACCTATATTCTATGGTTTAATTAATTTTACTTATGGTGCTATAATGTTTTAGGTTTACAGATACACAGACTCATCATGTTGCTGCGCGTAAAGAGAGACAACTTGAGACTTTGAGAGCAGCTTTTAATATAGAAGAGAGGAAGAAACCATCTGAACATGAACAACAGGAAGAAAATCAGCAAGAAAAAGAAAGTGACCTAGAGCCTGGGGAACTTGTTGATGAGAAATATCAAGAGCATAAAAGAAATCCAAAGGACTCTGACAGGCAACAGGAAAAATATGATGACGGACATGTGGATGGTAAGAGGAAAAAACAGACGGTAGAAAAATCCAGAAGTAAGAAAGATCTAAAGGACATAAAAGAGCAGGAAAAGAACAACAATGAAAGCAAGAGGCCTACAGGTAATGAGCCAAAGAACCATGATAAAGATATCAGAAAGGGAAAATATGAGGATAGTCCTGACAGCGATAGCAGTAGAAGTGTTGAATTGAGAAGGAAGAAACATGGGAGAAGTGCACACGGACATGATTCTGAAGATGATTCTGATGTCCGGGGCAAGAAGAAACATGGGAAAAGTGCACGCAGACATGATTCTGAAGGTGATTTTAATGTCCGGTGCAGCAAGAACAGAAAAAGGGGGTTTGAAAAGCAAGGAAAGAAGATGGAAAATCAGGAAACTGATGACTCAGATTCTGGTAGTGACTCTGACAAGGAGAATGCCAAAAGAGAACCAGAGAAATATGTCAAGAAACATACGAGGCATGACAGTGATTCAGATTCAGATAGAAATGGTAGGGACAAGAAAAAAATGCTGGGAGGCAATGGACAAAAAATCAGAGGCATGACTCTTACGATTCAGAATCAGAAACTGATGATGAAGAGAAAAGCAGAAAGCAAGTAGAGAAATATCGCAGACCCAGCAGAAGACATGAGAGCAGTGACTCTGAATCTGATGACAAAAGGAAAAATGCCATCAATTATAGGAAACATGGTAAAAGCAACAGAAGGCATGATTCCAAAGATTCAGAATATGACACTGGTGGTGAAAAGAAAAAGAGAACAGAGAGGATGGAGAAACATGCTGAATCCATTAAAAGGCGGAAGAGCAATGACTCTGATGCTGACAGTGAGAAGATAATGCCATCAATCTCAAGAAACATGAAAACACAGAAGACATGATTCTGAGGATTCAGAGTATGATACTGATGATGGAAAGAATGTAAAGCGGGGCCTGGAGAGTAGCAAACTGAGCAAAAGACATATGAACTATGATTTTGACTCTGATAGTGAAAAGAAAAATAAGAGCAGAAAATCGAGTGCTGCTCATGAATCTCATCATCTTAGATCAGAAAGGTTGCTGAAGAGAGAGCGGATAGTAACCGGAGAATGAGGAGAAGGCATGATACTGATGATGAGAGCTCTGATACTGATAGTGGTAAGGAAACTGCAGGGAATCAAGTTGCAAAATACAACAGATCTAAAAAAAAGCAAGATTCAGTGAGTGATGATAGTGGAAGCCTGAGCTCTGACTATAGTAGTGACACAGATTCTGATAATAGCAGCAGTCCAGAGAGGCAGGATAGGAGAAAAACAGGCAAGGATGATGATAATATGGAGAACAAGAGTATAAAGCAGCACAGATCTGCTGTAGAAGAAAAAGACTTCAATTTTAGGACAGACAGGTGGGATAATAACAAAAATTCTGGAAATGGCCGTCAAAATGTAAGTGCTAGTGTTAGAGACCACCTGGGTGTCCCAAAGAAGGCTGAAAGAACTGCACGGTTTGAATCAAGGCGAGATAAGAAGGATGTTGATGACCATGGAAGCCAAGAAGTGAGGAAAAGGGGAGAGTTTGAACATGGTGGCCCATCTGCTAGTGTGCAAGAATCAAAGTCAAAGTCTAGAAGTGTTAATTTAGTAGAAGAGGAGAGAAAGAAAGAGAGTGAGAGAGGAGGTCAGAGGAACTACCATGGAAGCCGAGAAAATCAGAAGAGGGAGCATGACTCTGTATTGCAGAAAATTGGTGATAAACGGGCATTAGAAGAATCTGTAGATGAAGATAAGTATGGTGGCAGAAGGTACAGTAGAGATGAGCAGAGCTATGATTATGCTAAGAGGAGAAAATATGAAGATTCTCGGCAGCATCAAAGGTGGGATAGGTATGACCATCGCTCCACTGAAGATGCAGGCCGACGCAGGCACTGATGCATCTGTTGTTTTCCTGAAAGGGTGAGTATTATTTGCTTACACTTGCTAGAAAATTTAATGTGGTCTGACCTGATTTTCCCACCATCTCAAATAATTGCATTCTTTTGATCACAACTTATCAAATAGGAATCAGTTTTCCGTGTCATGGAAAATAAAAAAAAAGAAACAAAATAAGTGTAATTTTATCATGAGCACTCTGAATGGTATATCCACATATAAATACTGTCTTATCATGAGTAGCAATGTTTCTTTTTGCTTGATGGTCTTTTACATGGACAATCTGGCCACCATCTTGATATAATGTATGATCTGTAGAAAGTTACAATTCACTTGAAATTCTGGATGGAACTTATTTCACAGCATGTTAGAACAACTATATGAATTAAAGAAAATATCTCCTGAGAACCATGGGATTTTACCTGTTGGTGTAGCTTTCTTGAATCTTCAATCTGAAGACTGAGTTGTTTAGGAGCCAGACAGCCCCATGGAACTATAGGGTTTCTATGTTCATTCTCCACAAAATTATTGTTCTAGCTGAACATCTGACTTGTAAATTTTTTTTTTGGTAGGTAAGGCATGGCTTGTTGCAGAGAAGTGCTTTGTAGTGGGTATTCCCATAACGTCTTTGGTTATGTAATTAATGTCGTAGCAGCTGCAAACCTGTTCCTGGCAGCAAAAAACAACCTAAAATTTCACTATTGTGTTCCATAATATGCTTGCACTTGCAACCGTGTTAACGGTCAACTTGATTATGGTGTTCCGTGATATGCTTTTACCGGCAATCATGTGATGGTCAATTTCATTCTGGTGTTCCATGATGTGCTCTCACTGGCATGATGGTTTAGTCCTATTTATTTATGGCATGGTGGTTATTATTAAAATGAACATATTGGCATGATGGTTTAGTCCAATTTATTTATGGCATGATGGTTATTATTAAAATGAACATATTTGAAAAATAACCGTTCAAAACATGGCTGGATATCAGGCCTTGTTTAGAAGGGAGTTTTTGTATTCTTTTAAGTAGTATTTGAAATAGAAAATAAAAGGGCATATCCTTTGGATATCCTCTCTTGTTCCTAAAAGTACTATAAAGATAGCTAAAAATAACTAAAGAATAATTATAGTTAATCATGATCAATCATGGGTTGTTCTTTTAATTTATTTTTTAAAAAATATAGAAATAACTTGTTATCCCTTTAAATAAGAGTAAAAAAAGTTATCATATGGATTTATTTTTTTGTATTTGATATGATCAATGGAATAGTCAAGGGATAGTCAGAGGA
This sequence comes from Calamus simplicifolius, assembly GCA_900491605.1. Classification (NCBI taxonomy): domain Eukaryota; kingdom Viridiplantae; phylum Streptophyta; class Magnoliopsida; order Arecales; family Arecaceae; genus Calamus; species Calamus simplicifolius. The sequence continues at coordinate 645,581 of UESW01004281.1, forward strand.
TAAACTCTATTATATATACTTATTCATGGGTAATATTTTTTTGTATCAAACACTATCTTAGGTAATGTTTGATAGATAGAATATTATTTATTCAGGGAATAGTTTAAGGGATAATCATTTTTTTTTTAAATAATAGCTTTGTCATCAAAGGATAACTTTAGTTATTCCTAGGGTCTTTAGGTAGTGTTTAAAATAGGGAATACGAAGGGATATCTCTTTTTATTCCCAAAAGCAATAACTATAAGGAATAATTGGGAATAAAGTTAACCAAAGGGATAATTCATAATTAATCATGGTTAACTTGGGTTATTCTCTCAATTTATTTCCTAGAAAATGCAGAAATAGCTGGTTATTCCTTCAAATAAGAGTAAAAAAAAGTTATCTTATGGATTTGCCTTTTTGTATTTGATATGATCAATGGAATAGTCAGGGGATAAACTTTATTTCGTACACTTATCCATGGATAATATTTTTTCTATCAAACACTATTTTAGGAAATAAGTTCAGAGGATAATCTATGATTAATCATTGGTTATCCTCTTTAGTTAAATTTTTTCAAAGTTGTTCCTTCTAGTTATAGCTTTTGAGGATAAGAGGGGATATCCCTCTTATTTTAAACATAGCTTTAGGCATTTGGGATCAATTTATCCCTTTGGATCTCTTTGTAGTCTATGGAGACTTCCCATCTTTAGAGCTTTGTGCTTTGTGATTTTTAGTGTTCCAACTCTGCAGAATGTATTTATATGAGGATGTAAAACGCTATTTTTAACCCCATCTTCCCCTAAAAAAATAAAAATAAAAATAAAAATAAATTTTTTTTTTGGTTTAATAACATCTATGATTTCTTAGGAGATTTAGAATTTACCATGATCCAAACCATTTTGGAGTGCCAACAATGCCATGGGGTTGCTTTTCCATGAAAGATCATTGGAAAAGAAAACGATATTATAGGGAAGGGGATAAATTCATGTCAACTAAAAATAATATGAATTATGTTGTATTATTTATTATAAATAATTAATCTTCAATTATATTTGCCTTGTGGCCAAACCCTTTGGTGCAGGTCATCGATGTTTAGTGTTGATGCTTGATCACCAGAAGGACCTCACAATTCTCCCTTTCAATCGGATTCCTCTCCTATTGACCAAGTATACAGCCTTAAACGTTTGCTTGAGATCTCCAATCGAAGAAAAAAAAAAGCGAATCTTTCCTTTCTTATATCCTTTGAGTTTCAAAAGAAAAAATATCTTTTTTTTTCATCATAATGCCGTTAGCGTTGAGTCATTTTCCTCTCTTCTTTTTTCGGGTAAAATTAATGTATAAGAAAAAGCTTAGCCACTGGCGGAAGTGTGCCACGTGGTTATTTGTTGATAATTAATATCAAAGGTATTAAAGAACTTGCTCAAGAAGTTAAGAATCTTCATGATGAGTTTTGGTCTTCCCAAGGGAATGTCAAGTTATCTGGCTCTAAAACAGGTGATCAGTATCTCCTTTATTTGAGCTTTTCGATGAGCGATGATTTTCTAGCGCTTGTCTTATTCAAGTCATTTAAAGCGTCATGATGTTTGACAATTCTTGAGCTTTGTTCTTGACACGACAGTTTATCGTGTTAAGTGCTCCTGATATGAAAGCAGCTTTAAAAGCTCGAGGTGTATAGCCATGAGGGTCTTTTTAGGAGGGCCGGGGGTCGCCTAAGTCTCAGAGGCCGCCAAAGACTACAGGGCCGTCCGAGGCTGCAGGGCCGCCTAGGGAGAGGGGCCGCCTAGAGCTTGGGGGCCGTCCAAGACTGGAGGGCCACCCAGGACTGGAGGGCCACCCAGGACTGGAGGGCCGCCCAGGACTAGGGGTCGCCCAAGGTTGGAGACCCGCTCATGGCTAGAGGGCCGCCCAGAACTAGGGGCCGCCAAGGCTAGAGACTCGCCAAGGGCTAGGGCCCGCCCAGGGGGAGGGGCCGCCTAGAGCTTGGGACCGTCTAGGACTGGAGGGCCGCCCAGGACCTGGAGGCCCCCCAGGGCTAGGGGCCGCCCAAGGTTTGGGGCCACCCAGAACTAGGGGCCGCCCAAGGCTGGAGATCCGCTCATGGCTAGGACCGCCTAGAGCTCGGGGGCCGCCCGGGACCGGAGGGCCGCCCAGGGCTGGAGACCCGCTATGACTAGGGGCCGCCCAGGACTGGAGGGCCGCCCAGGACCTGGAGGCTGCCCAAGGTTTGGGGGCCGCCCAGAACTATGGGCCGCCCAAGGCTGGAGACCCGCTCATGGCTAGGGCCGCCTAGAGCTCGGGGGCCGCCCGGGACTTGGAGGCCGCCCAGGGCTAGGGGGCCGCCCAAGGTTTGGGTGCCGCCCAGAACTAGGGGCCGCCCAGAACTACGGCCGCCCAAGGTTGGAGACCCGCTCATGGCTAGGGGCCGTCCAGGACTGGAGGGCCGCCCAGGACCTGGAGGCCGCCCAGGGCTAGGGGTCGCCCAAGGTTTGGGGGCCGCCTAGAACTAGGGGCCGTCCAAGGCTGGAGACCCGCTCATGGCTAGGCCGCCTAGAGCTTGGGGGCCATCCAGGACGGAGGGCCGCCCAGGACCTGGAGGCCGCCCAGAGCTAGGGGCCGCCCAAGGACTGGAGGGCCGCCCAGGACTAGGGGCCGCCCAGAACTAGGGGCCGCCCAAGGCTGGAGACCCGCTCATGGCTAGGGGGCCGCCCAGAACTAGGGGCCGCTCAAGGCTGGTGACCCGCCAAGTGCTAGGGGCCGCCCAGGGGGAGGGGCCGCCTAGAGCTAGGACCGCCTAGAGCCGGGGCCGCCCGGGACCGGAGGGCCGCCCAGGGCTGGGGGCCGCCCAAGGCTGGAGACCCGCTCAGGGCTAGGGGCCGCCCAGGACTGGAGGGCCGCCCAGGACCTGGAGGCTGCCCAGGGCTAGGGGCCGCCCAAGGTTTGGGGGCCGCCCAGAACTAGGGGCCGCCTAAGGCTGGAGACCCGCTCATGGCTAGGGCCGCCTAGAGCTCGGGGGCCGCTCGGGACCTGAAGGCCACCCAGGGCTAGGGGCCGCTCAAGGTTTTGGGGCCGCCCAGAACTAGGGGCCGCCCAAGGTTGGAGACCTGCTCATGGCTAGGGGCCGTCCAGGACTAGAGGGCCACCCAGAACTTGGAGGCCGCCCAGGGCTTGGGGCCGCCCAAGGTTTGGGGGCTGCCCAGAACTAGGGGCCGCAAGGCTGGAGACCCGCTCATGGCTAGGGCCGCCTAGGGTGAAGGGCCGCCTAGAGCTTGGGGGCCGTCCAGGACTAGAGGGCCGCCCAGGACCTGGAGGCCGCCCAGAGCTAGGGGCCGCCCAAGGTTTGGGGGCCGCCTAGAACTAGGGGCCGCCCAGGGCTAGGGCCACCTAAGGTTGGGGACCGTTCAGAACTAGGGGCCGCCCAAGGTTAGAGACCCGCCCAGGGCTTCAACTTACTCTCTGTTGACTGACCACATCATATGCCCCCTCGCCCTTGGCCCTTTGTGCTCAGGCGCACAGCACTTGCCAAAGTGGGAGGGGCGAAAAAGTTTCGATTTAATTTTTATATTCGAGAAGTGACGTTTCAAAAAGGAGGGCGTGTATCTCTAAGAGGATAACAACTTTTCACGTGTCCGGTCCCACTCACGGACCGCCATGTGGCTTTGTGGCGCTCGAGGTGCTATATTCAAAATATATTGAAAAGGGTTCGTCCTTTCTGCCTCCTTGCTTTTTACTTTCGTTGTTCCTTCAGCGTCTTCATTCCTCTGAATTCAGGTTAGTCTACTCCTCTCTTTCTTTTTCCCTATCCATGGATCCCAACCAAGATAGGAAGGGTAAGGGCCCGATGGTTGAACCCTCCCATGAGGAGATCATTCAGGCGCGTTGTCAGGCTCTCGGAGGTGTGACCATCCGCGGGGATCAACCAGCCCCGCGACCAGTGTCTAGGCCGTTACCCCAATCCCCTAGGGTTTCTTCTTCATCCATTAGTCATGAGGTAGCATCTTCGGTAGCTATCTCTAAATCAACCGGTTCGATGGAGATTGCCTCAGTCACAACCTCTCAAGATCTTAGGAATCTTAGGGCTATGTTCGGGATCCCAGATAACATTCGACTTTCTACCGCCCTCCCCGAAGATAGGGTTACCTCTATGCAACCGGGGAAGGTTGTGCTGTACGAAGAATTCTTTAAATGTGGTCTACGGCTGCCTTTGCATCCTTTTTTTTTTTGTAAATTTATTGAATAGGTACCATCTCACTCCTGCACAGCTTACCCCCAACTCCATTCGCATCATCTTCTCATTTTTGGTGCTATGTCATTTCCATGGGGCTTCCGCCCGACTCTCCTTATTTAGGGCTTTGTATAGGATCCGAAATCCTATAAGTGATGGATGGTGGAGTTTTGCATCTAGACCTAAGAGAGTCCTTAGGCTTAATCTCCCTTCCAAGATCAAAGGATGAAGTCGCGGTTCTTTTATGTACATCTAGAGGGGGTGGACACAAACTGGGGTGTTCCTGACACTAGTTCTAATCAGAACCCAAATATTGAAGAGAGAGATCAGGAACTATTTAACGTTTTGGTGTCCACCAGCATGCCCCCTAGTAAGGAACTGTTATCGGAGGATAACCTTCGAGGGATCGCATTCATGCCGGTGTCGCTACCCACAGCGCCCGGTGAGCCTTAAAGAGTTTTATTATTATTATCATCACTTTCCTCTTTCCTTTTCACTTGGACATTTTGTATTTGAATATATGTATGAGTGAGTGCCTTAGCGCATACTTTCTTCGCACATTTGGCATACCTTGGGTGCTTTTTTAATTAATCTTGGGTTCCCCATTTTGCAGCAATGAAATTTTCCCAAGATTCAATAATATCGGGCCTCCGGAAGAGAGAGGGAAGCGCCCGCGGCGCGACAGGGGCTGGGCCTAAGAGGCCCTGTCGAAGAGAGTCGGGTCGCTCGACCCAGCCTCCGGCGGCCCTCCCCGAGGCAATACTAATAGAGGAGGGTGAGGGAGAGGAGAACCCTCCACCGGGATACCGATCGAGGGTCCCCTCGAGGCAAACCCACCGGTGGCTGCCTCCTCCCCCCAAGGATATTGGGGGGTCGTCTAAGGGTAAAGAGTTCATTGAGACCTGCCTGCCGGGCCCGCAATCGCCAAAAGGAGTAGGTGCCTCTGCTCCACTGGATGTCTCAAGGAGTCCATCTCAATTCTCACGGATGCCCAGCCAAGGCGCTCCGTACAAGAGCCGTTTGTTAGAAACGATTCTTAAACTTTCTATCCTGCCCATGTTTTAGGCCAAAATGAGGGGCTTACCATTGGAGGAGTCCTTCGATACAATGTTTATAGCCGCACTCCAGGTAGAGTTATGGTCTTCCTCTTTTTCTCTTTTTGTAATTACAGAATTCTTATATCCGTCGACTGTTTAATACAGATATCCAACGGCCTTTTTGTGCTTCGTGAGGATCTGATCAACGCCAAGTCCCATAATGAGAGCCTCAACAAGGAACTGTCGGAGGCAAAGGCCCAAGAATCGAAGGCATTAAATGACCTTCAGGCTGTTCAGGAGGAAAATCGCGCATGGCGGGAGAGGGCCGAGAAGGAACTACGGACCCTAGATGCTAAACTGTCTGAAGTCAGGGCAAAGTTGTTGCCGACGGACGAGAAATTGAAAGAGGCTGTTCTCAAGCTAGAGCATACTGAGAACCGGGCCGACAATACAGAGGCTGCGGCCCGCGATGTTGCGGAGAAACTGGTGCTGGCCGAGAAGGAAACAAAAGAAGCCTTGGATAGAATGGCGGTAGCGGAGATGAAGGCTCAAGAAAGGGTGGTTGCGGCCGAAGCTCAGGCTCGGGAGGCTATTAAAGAATATAAGGATTCCCCCGACATTGCTTCGGAGTTTCGCGAGGCCATCATGGATGCCTTCGTCCAGGGTTTTGAGAGGTGCAAAAGGAGATTATCTCGGCACTTCAAGCTAAAAGACCTCGAGCACTTCCAACCTGCAGACGATGAAGAAACCTCCGATGCCGAGGTTGAAGATGCAGTCGATGAAACAATGACAGTTAAGAACTCCGCCACTGAAACGATCGCGATTGAAGAGCCGACCATCGGGCCAACCACAGGGGATGGCGTCCCGGGAATCGGTAGGAGTGCGGCCAAATTTAACTTGATTTTTTGTCTTTGATTTTGTCCCTAACGGACTTCTTTTTGTAAGCTGACTGATGTCGGCTCATAGACGATACTTTATACATTTTTATGGTAGTTTGACTTTTAAATGAATGAATGTCAACTTTTTCTTTTCATTCCTTTGATATCTCGATCAATCGCCCTCGATTTTTAATCATTGTACGGAAGAAGAGAGGGGATTCATCCATTCCCTCGACCTTTTAAGGCTTACCTTACACGTCGACGTCAAGTTCGAATTTCAGGGTCTCCACAGGCACCTTATCTTGGAACGTAAGCCCCAAGATTCGACAATGAGGGTAGCCTATGGGACTCCGTAAAGTTGTTTAGCTTTAGGAATCCGATCTGACCTTGCTTTAGGTCCTGGACTCGATCCGCCGCAGGGGTAAACAATACCAAACTGGGGGTATCCTTAGGACTGTGGGGCCGCTGAGTTCCTTTCGAAAACTGTCTAAGGGGTAGTCGGGTACCGACTCGGGAGTTCGACTCGAGGCCGCCTAAATCCTGGACTTGAACGCCTCAGGGGTAAACGATACCAGTCCGGGGGTGTCCTTAGGACCGTGGGGCCGCCGAGTTCCTTTCGAGAACTGTCTAAGGGTAGTCGGGTACCGGCTCGGGGTTCGACTCGAGGTCGCCTAAATCATGGACTTGAACCGCCTCAGGGGTAAACGATACCAGCCCGGGGGTGTCCTTAGGACCGTGGGGCCGTCGAGTTCTTTCGAGAACTGTCTAAGGGGTAGTCGGGTACCGGCTCGGGAGTTCGACTCGAGGCCGCCTAAATCCTGGACTTGAACCACCTCAGGGTAAACGATACCAGCCCGGGGGTGTCCTTAGGACCGTGGGGCCGCCGAGTTCCTTTCAAGAGTGTCTCGGGGGTAGTCGGGTATCGGCCCGAGAGTTCGACTTGAGGCCGCCTAAATCCTAGACTTGAATCGCCTCAGGGGTAAACGATACCAGCCCGGGGGTGTCCTTAGGACCGTGGGGCCGTCGAGTTCCTTTCAAGAACTGTCTCGGGGGTAGTCGGGTACCGGCCCGGGAGTTCGACATGAGGCTGCTTAAATCCTGGACTTGAACCGCCTCAAGGGTAAACGATATCGGCCTGGGGGTGTCCTTAGGATAGTGGGGCCGTCGAGTTCCTTTCAAGAACTGTCTCGGGGATAGTCGGGTATCGGCCCGGGAGTTCGACTCGAGGCCGCTTAAATCCTGGACTTGAACCACCTCAGGGGTAAATGATACCAGCCCGGGGGTGTCCTTAGGACCGTGGGGCCGCCGAGTTCCTTTCAAGAACAGTCTATAGGAAATCTCCAAACGTGTACATTTATCGATTTCTTGAATAAATACACTTACTACATTACTGGTGGTATTATCGGAGATTGTCTGCGTTCCATGTTCGAGGGATCGGTCGTCCGTTCAAATCTTCAAGTCGGTATGCTCCACGGTGAAGGACTTCTGCGACTCGGTAGGGCCCTTCCCAATTCGGGGACAGTTTGCCCCCTTCCGTCGGTTTAGATATTTTGGCTCTTCTAAGGACCAAGTCTCCTTGACGGAAGCTTCTCGGACGGATGCGAGTATTATAATATCTCGCTATCTGCTGCTGGTAGGCTGCCATTTTAACTTGAGCTCGGTCCCTTGCTTCATCAATGAGGTCGAGACTGGCTCTTAAATTAGGGAGGTTGTCGGCTTCGTCATATGACTCCACTCGAATACTCGGAAGACCAATCTCGACGGGAATAACGGCTTCGGAACCGAAAACCAGGTTGAAAGGCGTCTCTCCTGTTGGTGCCCTGGGAGTTGTGTGATATGCCCAGAGTACACTCGGGAGTTCTTCCACCCACTTCCTTTAGATGCATCTAGCCTGGTCCTCAGTCCCTGTAATATCGTACAATTCAAGACCTCGGCCTCTCCATTAGACTGCGGATGGCCGACAGAGGCGAATCGATGGTTGATGCCAAAATCAGCACAAAAAGTTCTAAAGGCAGCGTTGTCAAATTGTCGGCCGTTGTCAGTGACAAGAGTATGAGGTATGCCGAATCGATAAATAATGGATTTCCAGAGAAAAGCCTTGACCTTGGCCTTAGTGATCTTGGCGAGTGCCTCGACCTCGACCACTTAGTGAAATAATCAATGGCGACAAGCAGGAATTTTCGCTGTCCGGATGCCGGAGGGAAAGGGCCGAGAATGTCCATGCCCCACTGAGCGAAGGGCCATGGAGCCATGGAGCAAAAAGAGGACTCAACTGGGAAGCTGGCTGTTGCTGAATACAAGCGTACCGTTGACATCGGTCACATCTTTTTACTAGTTCAGTTGCATCTTCTTGCATGGTTAGCCAATAATATCCTTGCCGGAGGGCTTTACGTGCCAGAGATCTGCCTCCCGAATGATTCCCGCATATGCCTTCATGAATTTCTCTAAGAACATAGTTCGCGTCTGCTGGGCCGACGCATTTGAGAAGAGGCTGGGAAAAGGATTTCCTGCAGAGCCGGCCATCTTGCAATACAAACTTAGAGGCCCTCCGCTTAAGCAGTTTGGCTTCCTCGCGATCAGCCGGGAGGAAGCCATCTCTCAAGTATTGGATATAGGCGTCCATCTAGGTTTTTTCCTGTGTGACTGGTAGAGTTTCTCCACGGCTTCGATGCTAGGTGCCCCCAGATATTCAATATAAGTCTTGCCCATGGCGTTATTTGCTGATGTAGCAAGTCGGGCCAACATATCCGCCCTAGCATTCTCCCTTCTAGGGATGTAACTGATGGTGAAGTGATCTAGCAAGGGGATCAATAGATTAACCTTGCTTAGATACTGGGACATGATAGGGTCTCGAGCCTCGTACTCCCAAGCCACTTGGGCAGAAATAAGCTGCGAGTCGGTAAAAGCTCAGAGGCGCTTGATTCCCATTCCATGTGCCAGTTTAATTCCGGCCAACAAGGCTTCATATTCAGCTTGATTGTTAGTAGCTTCAAAGAGAAAATGGAGAGCATACTCTAACACCGCGCCTTCCGGACTGGCAAGAATAAGACCAGCCCCGCTCCCTTAGGAGTTAGAGGCCCCATCGACATGGAGGATCCATGCTTCATCATTCTCCTCGCCGACATCTAAAAGAGCTTGAGGGGAATCCTCTTGATGCCCTTCTGACCAAGTGCATTCACTAGGAAGTCGGCTAAGACTTGGGATTTAAAAGCTGCCCGGGGCTGAAAGGATAGGTCAAACTCCCCCAGCTTAATAGCCCACTTAGCCAATCGGCCAGAAGTATCAGGGCGGGACAGAATGGCTCTGAGCGGCTGGTCGGTGAGCACAATTATAGGATGGGCCTGAAAGTATGGTCTGAGTCGCCGGACGAAGATAACCAAGGCAAAAATGACCTTCTCTGTTTTGGAATACCTCTCTTCCGCGCCATGAAGTACTTTGCTCGTATAATAAACAGGTTTCTCAATAGCATGGTCATCAATACGTACCAGAACGGAGCTGACGGCTTCCGAAGAAGCTGCAAGATAAAGGAAGAGCTTCTCCCCTTCTTCTGGTTTAGATAATAAGGGTGGCGTGGATAAGAATTCCTTAAGCTCTTCGAAAGCCCGCTGACAGTCTTCTGTCCACTCAAAATCGTCCGCTTTGCGTAGGACTTTGAAGAAAGGCAAACATCTCTCCGCTAACCTTGATAAAAATCGGCTCAACGCCGCTATCCTTCCGATGAGTTACTGTACCTCCTTCTTACAGGCTGGCTGCCTCATATCAAGAATGGCCTGAATCTTCTTCGGGTTTGCTTCAATTCCTCGCTGAGTTACCAGAAAACCCAAGAATTTCCTCGCAGTGACCCCAAATGCGCATTTGCACGGGTTAAGCTTTATTTTGTAGAGCTGGAGGTTGCGGAAGGTCTCCTGCAGGTCGGCGATATGGCTGGTAGCGCAGGTACTCTTCGTCAACATATCATCTACATACACTTCCATATTGCGGCCAAGCTGATCTTTGAAAACTTTATTCATCAGCCTTTGATAGGTAGCTCCCGCATTCTTCAATCCGAAGGGCATTACTTTGTAACAATAAATGCCCTTCTCAGTGATAAAAGAAGTATGCTCTTCATCCGAGGGATTCATTTTTATTTGGTTGTACCCTGAGAAGGCGTCCATGAAGCTAAGAAGTTCATAGCCGGAGGTAGAATCTACTAACTGGTCAATCCGTGGCAGTGGAAAACTATCCTTAGGATAGGCTTTGTTAAGATCAGTGTAGTCAATGCAGATTCTCCACCCTCCGCTGGCTTTCCGGACCATGACTACATTGGCTAGCCAGTCAGGATATTGTGCCTCTCGAATATGACCGACCATAAGTAATTTATCCACTTCTTCGTCTATGGTTCTCTGTCGCTCAGGGGCGAAACTCCTTTTTTTCTAGCGGATCACCCGACATCCTGGATTGATATTAAGCTAGTGAGTGATCACTTCCGAGGGGATCTCAACCATATCGGTCACTTTCCAAGCGAAGATATCCGCATTCGCCTGCAGGAAGGCTAGGAGTTGACTCCGGGCTTCAGGGGGGAGGAGTTCGCCGATTTGCACGATTTTGGTTAAGTCATCTTCTAGAGGGCAAGATATCAAACGCTCTGCCGGCTCTCCCCTCCGCTCGATCTCCCTGGGATCAAATGATTCGGTGACCGGGTGAATCGCAACCGCCTAAGGACTGGGAGCTAGATGATAACAAGGTCTAACCGAGTTCACCTCCCCATGCATCTCGCCAACTCCTTGATTGGTAGGGAATTGCACCAGTAGACGCTTAGTGGATATAACTGCATCCAGCATATTTAATCCGGGCCGGCCAAGAATGCATTGTACGCCAGGGGTACCCGGACCACCAGGAAATCCAGCATCACCATGCTCTGGCGCGGCGGTGACCCCGCCGTCGCAGGTAGGGTAATCTCGCCCTCCACCCGTATAGGATCTCATGTGAAGCCAACTAGAGGAGCGGCTATAGGTCGAAGAGAGTCAGAAGATAAATTCATTCGAAGAAATGCATCATAAGTAAGTACGTTGGCGGAGCTCCCGCTATCAATTAAGATCCTCCTTACAGGGTGTTTAGCGACCGTCATAGAAACAACGACGCTATCATCTTTTACAACACTACCCCCACTATGTCTCCCTTAAAAGGGATTACATTATCTAGCTCTCCCTCCCTCTTGGCCTCTTAGAGGATGATGCTCCTCCACGGGAAATCATATCCATCATTCGCTTCGTTGGGGCGTTATCAATATTGGCCTGAGCCGGAGGGGGTCCCATCAAAGCTGGTACAGGCGGAGCCTCCTTCTTCTGAATATACTGCCCGAGATATCTCCTCTGGATGAGCTCCTCGATGGCCTTCTTCAGATTATGGCATTCCTCGGTGTCGTGTCCGTAATCTCTATCGAAACGGCAATAGCGGCTTCTATCACGCGCGGCGCCTTTCTTCAACGGAGGTGGACGCTGCAGATAAGGCTCGTTTTCAATTTCCATAAGGATATGAGCTCGGGGCGCAAGGAGGGGAGTAAGATGATCTTCTCTGGGGGCGAGGCTCTTGCGACGGTCAGCAGGACGGTGCAAGGGCTCGAGCTTCTTGGGAGGAGGTCCGCTCGACTCCGGACGGGCTGGCATCTTACCAGTCCTTCGGCACTCCTCTGAGATGAATCAGCCTCGTCGGCGCGGATGTACTTCTGCGCACGACTTAAGAGATCAGCATAAGAACAAGAAGGTATCTTGTCTAGAGAATAAGTGAAGTGGGAAGGACGGAGCCCCCGCTTCAAGGCCAGAGTAGCCACAGCATCGTCAAGATGATAAACTTCTAGGGTTGCCACCTTGAATCGAGTTATAAAGTCTTTCAGGGACTCCCCCTCCTGCTGCTGCACAGAAAACAAGCTGTCTGCCACTTGGGGAATCTTCTGACAAGCATCAAAATGAGCTAAGAAAGATCTTTCTATTGTCGGAAGGAATCAATGCTACGTGAAGGCAGACGAGAATACCAAACCCGGGCGGCCTTTCGAAGAGTGGCTAGGAAGGCGATACACAAGAGAGCATCAGTTGCCCCTTGGACTTGCATAATAGCCTTGTAGCTCTCCAGATGATCCAAGGGATCAGTAGTGCCATCATAAGGTCTAGTTGGGGGAAACGAAACCTCCTTGGAATGGGTTCCTCCATAATTCGCCGAGTAAGAGGAGGGCAGGTGTCGTAGTCCGACCTCGGCTGATTGTTGATTCTCTGGCTAAGCTCCTCTAGCCTTCGATCTTATTCATCGAGGCGCCTCTCCATCTGATCAGCTATATTTCCCCCGGCTGGCTCAGGGGAATAGGACAAGGATCGACGATGCCACCGACGGTGCTCCGTATGAGGCTCTTTTCGCCGCCGCTGCCTGGCGGGTGGGCTACCCGAGGAACGGGTGAGAGAGGGCGAGCCACCCTGGGAACCTTGAGGATGAAGCCCCCCGAAGGAGCAGGGGTGGAGAGGCCTCGTTGGAGGGGATCTCCCTCGAGTAGACTGTCGGCTAACGGGAGTAGCCGATCTGGATTGCAGAGGCGGTTTGAGCCATTGCCAGGCTCCTCTGGAATGTTGCTCCTGCAGTTGCTGAACCATCCCAACAAGAGTTTGAACTTGTTGTGTGAGGGTAGCCAATGGGTCCTGGGGGATAGCCGACGCCGGTAGTGGTGAGGCAGAAGCTGGAGGGCTTGACCTCGCTAGCTCGGCTGAGCGAAGAGTCTTCTCAACATGATCGGAGAGTGAAAGATGCCCCCCATACCCACTGGAGGGGGTCTCCTCCGGAGATCTTGTACTCATGCTTGAAAGATGAAAACTACCACGTCGCCCCCTACCTGGCGCGCCAATCTGTTGATGCTTGATCACCAGAAGGACCTCACAATTCTCCTTCCAATCGGGTCCCTCTCCTGTTGACCAAGTATACAGCCTTAAACGTTTGCTTGAGATCTCCAGTCGAAGAAAAAAAGCCCCCCTCCTGATGAATATTTCCTTTCTTATATCCTTTGAGTTTCAAAAGAAAAAAAATCCTTTTTTCTTCATCATAATGCCGTTAGCGTTGAGTCATTTTCCTTTCTCTTCTTCTTTTTTTCGGGTAAAATTAATGTATAAGAAAAAGCTTAGCCACTGGCGGAAGTGTGCCACGTGGTTATTTATTGATAATTAATATCAAAGGTATTAAAGAACTTGCTCCAGAAGCTAGAAATATTCATGATGGGTTTCGGTCTTCCCAAGGAAATGTCAAGTAATCTGGCTCTAAAACAGGTGATCAGTATCTCCTTTATTTGAGCTTTTCGATGAGTGGTGATTTTCTAGCACTTGTCTTATTCAAGTCATTTAAAGCGTCATGATGTTTGACGATTCTCGAGCTTTGTTCTGGACATGACAGTTTATCGTGTTAAGTGCTCCTGATATGAAAGAAGCTTTAGGAGCTCGGGGTGTATAGCCATGAGGGTCTTTTTAGGAAGGCCGGGGGCTGCCTAAGTCTCAGAGGCTGCCAAAGACTAGGGGGCCGTCCGAGGCTGGAGGGCTGCCCAGGGAGAGGGGCTGCCTAGAGCTTGGGGGCCGTCTAAGACTGGAGGGCCGCCCAGAACTAGGGGCCGCCCAAGGCTAGAGACCCGCTCATGGCTAGGGGGCCGCCCAGAACTAGGGGCCACCCAAGGCTGGAGACCCGCCAAGGGCTAGGGGCCGCCCAGGGGGAGGGGCCGCCTAGAGCTTGGGGCCGTCCAGGATTGGAGGGCCGCCCATGACTTGGAGGCCGCCCAAGGTTTGGGGGCCGCCCTGAGCTAGGAGCCGCCCAAGGCTGGAGACCCGCTCATGGCTAGGACCGCCTAGAGCTCGGGGGCCGCCCAGGACCGGAGGGCCGCCCAGGGCTAGGGGCCGCCCAAGGCTGGAGACCCGCTCATGGCTAGGGGCCGCCCAGGACTGGAGGGCCGCCCAGGACCTGGAGGCCGCCCAGGGCTAGGGGCCGCCCAAGGTTTGAGGGCCGCCTAGAACTAGGGGCCGCCCAAGGCTGGAGACCCGCTCATGGCTAGGGTCGCCTAGAGCTCGGAGGCCGCCCGGGACCTAGAGGCCGCCCAGGGCTAGGGGCCGCCCAAGGTTTGAGGGCCGCCCAGAACTAGGGGCCGCCCAAGGCTGGAGACCCGCTCATGGCTAGGGGTCGTCTAGGACTGGAGGGTTGCCCAGGACCTGGAGGCAGCCCAGGGCTAGGGGCTGCCCAAGGTTTGGGGGCCGCCCAGAACTAGGGGCCGCCCAAGGCTGGAGACCCGCTCATGGCTAGGGCCGCTTAGGGAGAAGGGCCGCCTATAGCTTGGGGACCATCCAGGACTGGACGGCCGCCCAGGACCTGGAGGCCGCCCAGAGCTAGGGGCCGTCCAAGGACTGGAGGGCCACCCAGGACTAGGGGCCGCCCAGAACTAGAGGCCGCCCAAGGCTAGAGACCCGCTCATGGCTAGGGGGCCGCCCAGAACTAGGGGCCGCCCAAGGCTGGAGACCCGCCAAGGGCTAGGAGCCGCCCAGGGGGACGGGTCGCCTAGAGCTTGGGGCCATCCAGGACTGGAGGGCCGCCCAGGACCTGGAGGCCGCCCAGGGCTAGGGGCCGCCCAAGGTTTGGGGGCCGCCCAGAACTAGGTGCTGCCCAAGGCTAGAGACCCGCTCATAGCTAGGACCGCCTAGAGCTCGGGGGCCGCCCGGGACTGGAGGGCCGCACAGGGCTAGGGGCCGCCCAAGGTTGGAGACCCGCTTATGGCTAAGGGCCGCCCAGGACTGAGGGCCGCCCAGGACCTGGAGGCCGCCCAGGGCTAGGGGCCGCCCAAGGTTTGGGGGCCACCCAGAACTAGGGGCCGCCCAAGGCTGGAGACCCGCTCATGGCTACGGCCACCTAGAGATCGGGGGCCGCCCGGGACCTGGAGGCCGCCCAGAGCTAGGGGCCGCCCAAGGTTTGGGGGCCGCCCAGAACTAGGGGCCGCCTAAGGCTGGAGTCCCGCTCATGGCTAGGGGCCGTCCAGGACTGGAGGGCCGCCCAGGACCTGGAGGCCGCCCAGGGCTAGGGGCTGCCCAAGGTTTGGGGGCTGCCCAGAACTAGGGGCCGCCCAAGGCTGGAGACCCGCTCATGACTAGAGCCGTCTAGGGAGAAGGGCCGCCTAGAGCTTGGGGGCCGTCCAGAACTAGAGGGCCGCCAAGGACCTGGAGGCTGCCCAGAGCTAGGGGCCGCCCAAGGTTTAGGGGCCGCCCAGAACTAGGGGCCGCCTTGGGCTAGGGCCGCCTAAGGTTTGGGGGCCGCCCAGAACTAGGGGCCGCCCAATGCTAGAGACCCGTCCAGGGATTCAACCTACTCTCTGTTGATTGACCACATCATTTAGATTGTTTGGAAGGGGGATGATCTTGTGGATTATCTTATAGCTTTGCCTGAAGCCATGAGGCATGGAAGATAATTGGTGTGAGGTTGGACTGGTTGGTCGGAAGTCAAATCATATTAATGAAGATAATACTCAGGGTCGTATTAATGAAGCTAATACGCAAGGCGATTTTCTTGGGCCTTAATCATGTAAGGAGTTTTTAAGGTTTGTACTCCAATAGTTTTAGTTTCTATCGCTAGTCATGCAGCGGTGTACAATAGTGTCACCCCTCAATAGCATGCGCGCGGTCAAGGGGCCTTGCGGGCCTGCTAGGCTGGGGAACAGGCTGCATGATAGGGTAGGCGTGTGAAGTTGACGGGCCGAGCATGCACAGATCGGCCAAGGAAAAGACTTTGTATACCGCCCCCGGTGCAGCAAGGCTTACGTGGGCTGCACCGCCTCTTCTTATTGGTCCACGTGTTTCCTACGTGGATGACCTGCCGGGCTGTATGGCTCTACTTTGATGTTACGTTTTGAACGTGACGGTCATTTAAAGCAGTTTGCTTTTTTTTAAAATTAGCGTGCGGACGAAAATGCCCTTTCCCTCCATCCTAACGCCATTTTATGTTGTATTTCATCTGTGCAAGAAGAACTCTCTTTCTTCCCGGTCGAAAGAAAATATTTCAGCTTCGAGGCTGGAAAACCTGGCAACTGGAGTCTGTGTACAAAAACTTCTGAAGGAAATGTCATCTGCAGCACAAAGTAAAAAGTCTTTCTTCCAACTTCTTTCTAAAGCTCCTTTATTACACCAACAGTTTTTTCTGGTTAGAGTTAGTTAATGCGTGACCAAACCGTTTAATGCGGGTAACTTCCTTAGAACAAAATAGTTATGACATTCTGGGAGTCATAACTGTTTTGTAAGCACGAATGTCATACTATTTTAATGCGGCCCTTTCCCTCCATCCTAGCGCCAATTTATGTTGGATTTTATCTCTGCAATATGAACTCTTTCTTCCCCTCCCTCGCTCTGAGAGTCCGGATGCTAAGGAATCAGTTGAGCACGAACCTATGCCCTCGCTTTGAAAGTCTGGTCAACAGAAAATATTTCAGCTTCGAGGCTGAAAAACCTGGCTACTGGAGTCTACTGGAGTCTTCAAATATAAAAGTTTATCCAATGAGTTTTTTCTTGCCAAAACCTCACGTAGACGTTCGCTTCTCTCTCTAAATTCGGTCAGGTCTGTAAAATGGGCCTCAGCTGCCTTCGTTATCTCTTCATCAATTGCTTTTAAAAGGCTTTAATGACAGGAAAAGAGAGAGAGAGCAGATGGAGGAAAAAAGGAGCCTTTTAAAAGCAATTGATGAAGAGATAACGAAGGCAGATTAGCGACATTGTCAAAAAATTTCTTAATTTTTTTATTCTTCTTTGAATGAAAATTGAATATAATTTATTCATATTAACACTGATTAATATTTAATGCAAATGCATAAATTTTATATTGTGAGCAGGAGTGTCCTCGATGTATTCATATGTTTGCCTTCGTATGTTTCCGCCTTTCGGGTGTCGCCGCGCAAGAGCTAGGGTGTCGTTTGCCAAGAGCTGGGGTGTCATCGCGCTAAAATCTTCGGTATCGGTTCGCGAGCACTGGGATGTCTCGTAGGTTTTCGCCTTTCGGGTGTCGCCGCGCAAGAGCTAGGGTGTCGTTTGCCAAGAGCTGGGGTGTCATCGCGCTAAAATCTTCGGTGTCGATTCGCGAGTACTGGGATGTCTCGTAGGTTTCCGCCTTTCGGGTGTCGCCGCGCAAGGCTAGGGTGTCGTTTGGCAAGAGCTGGGGTGTCGTCGCGCTAAAATCTTCGGTGTCGCTCGCGAGTACTGGGATGTCGTAGTTTCTGCCTTTCGGGTGTCGCCGCGCAAGAGCTAGGATGTCGTTTGCCAAGAGCTGGGTGTTGTCGCGCTAAAATCTTCGGTGTCGGTTCGCGAGTACTGGGATGTCGTAGGTTTCCGCCTTTCGGGTGTCGCCGCGCAAGAGCTAGGGTGTCGTTAGCCAAGAGCTGGGGTGTCATCGCGCTAAAATCTTCGGTGTCGGTTCGCGAGTACTGGGATGTCGTAGGTTTTGCCTTTCGGGTGTCGCCGCGCAAGAGCTAGGGTATCGTTAGCCAAGAGCTGGGGTGTCGTCGCGCTAAAATCTTCGGTGTCGGTTCGCGAGTACTGGGATGTCGTAGGTTTCTGCCTTTCGGGTGTCGCCGCGCAAGAGCTAGGGTGTCGTTTGCCAAGAGCTGGGGTGTCGTTGCCAAGAGCTGGGGTGTCGTCGCGCTAAAATCTCGGTGTCGGTTCGCGAGTACCGTCGGTGTCGCGCGAGTACTGGGATGTCTCATAGGTTTCTGCCTTTCGGGTATCGCCGCGCAAGGCTAGGGTGTCGTTTGCAAGAGCTGGGATGTCGTCGCGCTAAAATCTTCGGTGTCGGCTCGCGAGTACTGGGATGTCGTAGTTTCCGCCTTTCGGGTGTCGCCGCGCAAGAGCTAGGGTGTCGTTTGCCAAGAGCTGGGGTGTCGTCGCGCTAAAATCTTCGGTGTCGGTCGCGAGTACTGGGATGTCGTAGTTTCCACCTTTCGGGTGTTGCCGCGCAAGAGCTGGGGTGTCGTCGAGCTAAAATCTTCGGTGTCGGTTCGCGAGTACTGGGATGTCTCGTAGGTTTCCGCCTTTCGGGTGTCGCCGTGCAAGGCTAGGGTGTCGTTTGCCAAGAGCTGGGGTGTCGTCGCGCTAAAATCTTCGGTGTCGGTTTACGAGCACTGGGATGTCTCGTAGGTTTCTGCCTTTCGGGTGTCGCCGCGCAAGAGCTAGGGTGTCGTTTGCCAAGAGCTGGGGTGTCATCGCGCTAAAATCTTCGTGTCGGTTCGCGAGTACTGGGATGTCTCATAGGTTTCCGCCTTTCGGGTGTCGCCGCGCAAGGCTAGGGTGTCGTTTGCGAAGAGCTGGGGTGTCGTCGTACTAAAAGCACTTCATTTTACTGAAATAGACACCCTATTTTGAAAGCATTTCATTTGCGACCAAGCCACCATAATTCAAAAGTTACGACACCCGTGTTTTATATATGCTCTTGTGTAAGTTGACTCAATACATAAGCATCAAATTCGTCCATCAAAGTTTCGGACGGCGGAACAATTCTCTCCAGGTCCTCTTCAGTATTAATAGACTGCAAACAAGTCTGCCTGATGCTTGAAGCAGCTCTTTCCTTGACCTGATTTTTCCTTGATCTTTTTGACTTCTTCTCGACTCCACTCTTTAATCTGTTCTCTCTCGGGCGACCTTTCGTCCTAATTTGTTCAGGATCTTGAATTACAAGCTCTGTACGTGGTTTAGCTGCGCAGTTGGCATCCACGGCAATTTTGAATATAGGTGTTAGACCATCCATCACTACATTAAATGCATCTTCAGACATGGAGGCTATCTCTGCGAGCTTCGTCATCCGATGACTCAGCAAACTATATCTACAATCATTAACATAATATTAACGATAACAAATATTAAGACATTTCAATTAAAAAATTGTCACTGCGTACCGTGAGTTTCGTGTGCTTTTATCATAACCCTCAGTATTGCAGTCGAATTCGTCGAATTGGTATTTCATGTCCTTGCACCATCTCTTCAAGAAGTATTTATCTGGTAAACGAAATACGTCACTTTGATGAAGAACCAACAGGGCATGCCTACACAGGTACCCCTTGAACTGAAAGGATCGGCACTGGCATTGGACATCCTCAATATTTCTATCGTATGACACGATATAATCTTTGATCATCTCCTTGCCAATTCCATCGACTTCAATCCTTTCATACGACTTTACGGAATATAAACAAGTGTTGCCAGCTTCCTTGATCAATTTTGTATTTGATGCAGCCATTTCAAGGATCTCATTCTGAAATTTTTTGAAAATGCTCCTTGTATACCTTCCTGCAGCTTGTCTCTCAAAAGGTGATGATGTCTTTAGGAAAGCAATCGTTTGCAACGTCCTATTATCTTCCTCATTTTCGGCCTCGTATCTTTTTTCCAAGGCATCTTCGTACTTACTTATGAACTCCGTTAGTGTTGTCTTCGAATTTATAAACCCATCGAAGAAGTGATTAATGCCCTCGCTCCTTTGTGAAGATGACATCCCTGTTCAAAATTTTGTCAACAAAAAAAAAAGCGTTTAACGCGAACATGAACCAAAGACAATGACATACAAACCTGCGAAGAATGTATCCTTTAGGTAAACTGGGACCCATTTTTCCCGACATTCGTAAAGGACATTGAACCAATCTATAGACTTGCATTCTTTATATTTCTCCATAACATGTGCCCACCTTTCCTCGAATGACTGTATGGTCAATGAATCATATATCGCCTCATCGAAATCAACCATAAACTTGGGATTTGCCGTGCAAATGTGGCCAATCTTTTCGGTATCTTCTTCAATATATGCCAAAGACAAAATCGATGTCGTGTGTTAGGAAAAACTTCTTTGACAGCAGCCTCGATTGCCTTATCTTGGTCAGTAATCATGGCAATAGGTGCTTGACCACCATTTGCATCCAGCCAAGTCTGAAAAACCCATTTATATGTCTCAGTACTCTCATCAGACAACAATGCGCATCCAAGCAAGGTGGACTGTCCATGATGGTTGACCCCAACGAATGGACAAAAAGGCATTTGATATCTGTTTGTCAAGTAGTTGAGTCAAAGCTTAGAACATCACCGAAGTATGTGCATGCCAATCTTGACCTTGGATGAATCCAGAAGACAGACCTCAGATGACCATTATCATTGAGGTCTAAGGAATAGAAGAAATTGGGATTTCTGAGTTGCATTTCGGCGAAATGAATTACCATCGACTGAGCATCTCCTTCTTTCAGCTTAGACTGACGTTCGCGACAAATGAAGTTACGAGCATCCTTCTCGGTGAAATCCAATTGTCCTCTGCCCCCTTTTCTCCTTGCTATGGCAGAGTATATCTGAGTCGTCGGAACATTCACGGCATGTAAATTGCTGATCTCTGCCTTCTCTGGTGTGCTGATCCTCCTATGCGACCGTAGATAACCAGTTGATGTTATGGACATCCCATGGTTATGTTCTAGAGAAACCTCATCCAATATCCACTTACCACTTGTAGCATTCAGTCTTGCTTTTATGGATGCCATACAATCAACTTTCCCAGTATCCCTATGATTCATACTCTTCTCTGATTTTCTAGATTTTCCTTGCCTCCAACACGCCAGGTGCTTGAAGCAAAGTTGTTTTTTGTTGTTGGCCCTGCTACACACTGTTGTGATTCCAAAACCAACTCGTTTCGCGTATCCATTGTAGAACGTATATACATCATCTGCTGAATTGAATTCCATTCCAGTTTGAGGAACTACAATATCATCCACTGCATTTGGAGCGACGGGTGAAGGTGCACGGCCGGGAGTGTTATCGATTTCTTTCCGATCTACAATTTCAGCATCAACTGTGAAAATATAGGCACGCAGTCATGAACAATGATATCCATAGATTTAGTTGTCAATATATGCTGACAAAGGA
Source organism: Calamus simplicifolius (assembly GCA_900491605.1). NCBI lineage: Eukaryota > Viridiplantae > Streptophyta > Magnoliopsida > Arecales > Arecaceae > Calamus > Calamus simplicifolius. The sequence goes on from UESW01004281.1 coordinate 666,609, forward strand.
TTAGGATTTAGGACACGAAGGTTAAAACAATACGACACCCCATTTATCATCTCACGACACCCTAGTGATAAGGCGAGGCCGTGCACCTTCACCCGTCATGCAAATGTGGCCATTTGAAATGATAACGGTGAGAATACCGCGACACCCCTTGTCGAATTCCGCCGCAACTCCTTCTCGACACCCAAGTTGAAATCTAATGACACCCTAGCACCAATGCTACGACACCCGTGGCTTATAACTGACGGCGCGGAGAATCCCCGCGACACCCCAAGAGAATTGGATTTCGGCCGAAACTCCTTCGAGACACCCCTGTTGAAAGCTCACGACACCCTAGCTTTAAGGCGACGACACCCATGCTTAGAACTGACTCCGCGGACAATCCCCGTGACACCCCAGGAGAATTGGATTTCGGCCGAAACTCCTACGAGACACCCCTGTTGAAAGCTCACGACACCCTAGCTTTAAGGCAACAACACCCGTGCTTAGAACTGATCACGGTGAGAATACCCGCGACACCCCTTGTCGAATTCAGCCTAAACTCCTTCGCGACACCCCAGTTGAAATCTAATGACATCCTAGCACCAATGCTACGACACCCGTGCTTAGAACTGACCGCGCGGACAATCCTCGCAACACCCCAGGGAGGCGACGACACCCGTGCTTAGAACTGATCACGGAGAGAACCCCCGCGACACCCCTTGTCGAATTCGGCCGAAACTCCTTTGCGACACCCCACTTGAAACCTCACGACACCCTAGCTTCAATGCTACGACACCCGTGCTTAGAACTGACCACGGAGAGAATCCCCGCGACACCCCAGGGAGAATTGGATTTCGGCCGAAACTCCTTAGAGACACCCCTGTTGAAAGCTCACGACACCCTAGCTTTAAGGCGATGACACTCGTGCTTAGAACTGACCACGCGGACAATCCCCGTGACACCCTAGGAGAATTGGATTTCGGCCGAAACTCCTACGAGACACCCCTGTTGATAGCTCACGACACCCTAGCTTTAAGGCGATGACACCCATGCTTAGAACTGATCATGGTGAGAATACCCGCGACACCCCTTGTCGAATTCAGCCTAAACTCCTTCGCGACACCCCAGTTGAAATCTAATGACATCCTAGCACCAATGCTACGACACCCGTGCTTAGAACTGACCGCGCGGACAATCCCCGTGACACCCCAGGGAGGCGACGACACCCGTGTTTAGAACTGATCACGGAGAGAACCCCGCGACACCCCTTGTCAAATTCAGCCTAAACACCTTCGCGACACCCCAGTTGAAATCTAATGATACCCCAGCACCAATGCTACGACACCCATGGTTAGAACTGACCGCGCGGAGAATCCCCGCGACACCCCAGGGAGAATTGGATTTCGATCGAAACTCCTTAGAGACACCCTGTTGAAAGCTCACGACACCCTAGCTTTAAGGCGACGACACCCGTGCTTAGAACTGACCACGGCGAGAAGGCCCGCGACAACCAAGTTACTAAAATTAAATTTTATTTATCAAAAAAGAAAAAAAAAAAGTACATTAGCCCTCACTAGGGCTTCTCATCTCCTTTGGTCGCTGCGTCGGCGATCTGGCACTGGAGGGACGCTACTTGCCCCTCCATCTGGCTGTTGGCCCGATGCAGGACCTCGATCTTTCTCGTTGAAACGGTCAGGTATTGCTCGGCCGCCTTGTTGAGTCGCTCGCTGATTGCGAGCGACTCTGCATAGACCTCCGCATCGATCGTGACCGTTGCGCGGCGGCTGCCATGGTGGCCAGTAGATCTCCCCTCGCCTCTGAAGTCATCTCAGTATGAAAAAAGCTGAAAAGGTGATTAATGATGGCATTCCTCCATCCATATTTAAGGTACTCCTGGCGGGTGTTTCGATTGCCATGCGCTACCATCTTAGTAGGGGCGGTTCACAGGAATCGAATCGGTGCGCCCCCCCCCTCCTTGAGTTTCGAGGATTGGGGAACAAAAGAGAGTTTCGGGAAGCCAACCATAGTAAGTTTTACATCGTCCCAAGAGAAAATTCACGACACCCAAGGATGATTTGGATTTCGGCCGAAACTCCTTCGCGACACCCCACTTGAAACCTCACGACACCCTAGCTTCAATGCTACGACACCCGTGCTTAGAACTGACCATGGAGAGAATCCCCGCGACACCCCAGGGAGAATTGGATTTCGGCCGAAACTCCTTCGAGACACCCCTGTTGAAAGCTCACGACACCCTAGCTTTAAGGCGACGACACCCATGCTTAGAACTGATCACGGAGAGAACCCCCGTGACACCCCTTGTCAAATTCGGCCGAAACTCCTTCGTGACACCCCAGTTGAAATCTCATGACACCCCAGCACCAATGTTACGACACCCGTGCTTAGAACTAACCACGCGGACAATCCCCGCGACACCCCAGGGAGAATTGGATTTCAGCTCATGACACCCTAGCTTTAAGGCGACGACACCCGTGCATTAACAGTGAACCCACGTTAATCACCTTTTCAGGGGTGTCGTCCCCTTAAAGCTAGGGTGTCGTGAGATTTCAACTGGGGTGTCGCGAAGGAGTTGCGGCTGAATTCGACAAGGGGTGTCGCGGGTATTCTCACCGTGATCATTTCTAAGCACGGGTGTCGTCGCTTTAAAGCTAGGGTATCGTGAGCTTTCAATAGGGGTGTCGCGAAGGAGTTTCGGTCGAAATCCAAATCATCCTTGGGTGTCGTGAATTTTCTCTTGGGACGACGTAAAACTTACTACGGTTGGCTTTTCGAAACTCTCTTCTGTTCCCCATCCCTCGAAACTCAACGAGGGGGGGGGGGGGGGGGGGCGCACCGATTCGATTCCTGTGAACCGCCCACTGAGATGGTGGCGCGTGGCAATCGAAACACCCGCCAGGAGTACCTTAAATATGGATGGGGGAATGCCATCGTTAATCATCTTTTTAGCTTTTTTCATACTGAGATGGCTTCCAGAGGCGAGGGGAGATCTACTGGCCACCATGGCAGCCGCCGCGCAACGGTCACGATCGATGCGGAGGTCTATGCGGAGTCGCTCGCAATCAACGAGCGACTCAACAAGGTGGCCGAGCGATACCTGGCCGTTTCAACAAGAGAGATCAAGGTCCTGCGTCGGGCCAACAGCCACCTGGAGGGGAAAGTAGCGTCCCTCCAGCGCCAGATCACCGACGCAGCGATCGATGGAGACAAGCCCCAGTGAGGGCTTCATGTACTTTTTTTTCTTTTCTTTTTTTATGAATAAAAATAATTTTTAGTAACTTGGGTGTCGCGGGCCTTCTCGCCGTGGTCAGTTCTAAGCATGGGTGTCGTCAGATGAGAGCTAGGGTGTCGTCAATTTTCAACTGGGGTGTCGCGAACGACGACAGCACCGACTCAGGCTGTTAGCGACACCCCAGTTCTCATCTTACGACACCCTAGCTTTTAGGCGACGACACCGATGACGTGACTGTTAAAGCGGGTGTCGCGGGGATTGTTCTCCATACGGGGTATCGCGGGCCTGCTCTCCAGCGTCGTTTATCACACCCTTTATAGCATTTAAAGACACCCCATAGAACAAGCTACGACACCCCGGAAAGCAACATACGAAGATCGCAAAGGTTATAAGCATGGGTGTCGTAGCGTTGTAACTATGGTGTCGCGAGGCTTTTCTCCAGCTATCGTTTGGAGCACGGGTGTCCTTGGCTTGTAACTACGGTGTCTTAACAGTATATCAGGGGTGTCATAGCTTTAACGACGACACTAGAGCTATATGGAAAGGAAATAACGGGGAATATAGGCCGAACCACTCTGACGACATCCCAGTTCATGAGGTATAACATCCTAGTTAAAAGAGTATGACATTCGTGCTTACAAAACAGTAAACTCTAAACAGTTATGACTCCCAGAATGTCATAACTATTTTGTTCTAAGGAAGTTACCCGCGCATTAAATGGTTTGGTCACGCATTAACTAACTCTAACCAGAAAAAACTGTTGGTGTAATAAAGGAGCTTTAGAAAGAAGTTGGAAGAAATTCTTTTTACTTTGTGCTGCGGATGACATTTCCTCCAGAAGTTTTGTACACAGACTCCAGTTGCCAGGTTTTCCAGCCTCGAAGCTGAAATATTTTCTTTCGATCAGGGAAGAAAGAGAGTTCTTCTTGCACAGATGAAATACAACGTAAAATGGCGCTAGGATGGAGGGAAAGGGCATTTTCGTCGCATGCTAATTTTAAAAAAAGTGAACTGCTTTAAATGGCCGTCACGTTCAGAACGTAACATCAAAGTAGAGCCATACAACCCGGCAAGTCATCCACGTAGGAGCCACGTGGACCAATCAGAAGAGGCGGTGCAGCCCACGTAAGCCTTGCTGCACCGGGGGCGATGTACAAAGTCTTTTCCATCGGCCAATGAGGTGCGTGAGGTTGACGGGCTGAGCACAATGGCGCAACGGACGGCCAAGACATGGCCGAACAGGAGGCACGCTCGGGATGACACACATGGCCGAGCACCAAGGCAAGGTGCTAGGACCAAGGTCCAATGCGGATGGCAACTGTTGCCGCCAGATCACTTTTAATGAGAGTCAGATAAGAAGAAATCTTCGCGGGCCTTTAAGGGAATGGCGGGACCCTCTCCTCCACTCAGGATTCTGCAAGTCCCGGACCGATGGCTCCGGCGGGGACCCTTCGACGCCCAAGTTAGTGATTTGGGGAACAAGGATTATTATTATTTTTTAATGATTGGATAGAGCTTGAGCCCCCTACCTTAAGGGCCGAAGGCTTTTTATACTTGTTTGGGGATCCCTCTTACCCTTCATTCATAGTGGTCGAATCCCTTTTGACGGTTGTTGATTTCCGGTCTTCAATGTACCACAAAGGACGGGTAATGGGACTGAACGTGGGGGCCACACCCGTCGTTAGTGGCGCCAGGGGGAGGCACGTTCATTGCACACATCACCGAGCACATTCGTGGTAGAGTAATCCGCCATTCTCGAGGGAAGTGGGCCACGTAGCTTGGACGTGGATGATCGTCGCCGAGGTTGATGCCGAGGCCGACGCCAAGGCCGACGCCTAGGCCGACGCTGAGACCGTTGCCGAGGTCGATGCCGAGGTCGACACCGAAGTCGACGCCGAGGCTGATGCCGAGGCCGACACCGAAGCCGACACTAAGGCCGAGACGGGCCACGGCCGACACGGAGATCGAGACGGGCCAAGTTCGACGCCGAGGTCAGAGTGGGCCGTGGCCGACGCTGAAACCGGCACCAAGGCCTAGACGGGCCGTGGCTGATGTGGAGATCGAGATGAGCCAAGGTGAGCCCAACACCAAGGGATTGGATTACCGCCAGACCACGTGACATAGGGCTCGTGATCCCGACATCTTGAGGGTCATTTAGCCTTATCAGCCACATCAGATGCCCCCTCGGCTCTAAGCTGGTGTCACCGTTTAAGTGAAAGGGGCGTCGAGTCATTAGCGGCTGATCCCCACATCGCGTTGAAAGGTGTCCGCACACGTGTCCTTGATAAGACAGCTCCTTTAAGATGATAGGATCGTGGGGCGTCATCATCTCCGCATCCTAACCGTCAGATTCATCTCGAGGCTAGGAAGTAGTCCGAGATCCCCGAAATATCGGCGACCATCATCGAGTCGTCAAATCACTGGCACCGATACGCTCTCATTGGTTGGAGGTCTCGTCTACCGCGCGCCGGAGCGTCGCCGTAGAGTCCTCAATGAATAGCGTCCGCGTGGGCGGCGCATCGGGCGGGATGATTTTGAAAATGTCGATAAGAAATATATAAGCAAGGACGTGCCCTAGCTTTAATTTCACCTACTACACAGAGTTTCTTCTTCTTCTTCCAACCTGAGAGCCTCTTCAATTTCTTCTTCTTCATCTGCCCAGGTTAGTTTCCCATGCCTTTTCAATCGCCTTCTTCTAATTCATCCTCTCGGTCCTCCACAAACCAGGTCCCTCTGACCCATAGGGCTACGGCCAGGGAACCGGTTGTTAGGAGTCCGCCGGTAGCTGTAACTCCACCTCCTAGGGTAGCTTCGTCTTCTAGGGCAAGCAGAGGTTTCCTCGAGGGACCATCTCCACGGTTACTTCTATCGACCTTGCGGCCTTTAGGGCGGCCTATAGGATACCTGAAGAGGTGCGACTGATCGCACCAGGACCCAATGACAGGGTGACCTCTCCCCTCGGGGGGTCGCCCTTTATGAGGAGTTTTTGAAAGCCGGTCTTCATTTTCCTCTTCACCCTTTCATCATCAATCTCCTCGATAGGTATAATTTAGTCCCGGCTCAACTAGTTCCCAACTCAATCAGGGCCATTTGTGCCTTCTTAGTGTTGACCCGCCTTCAAGGCCTCCCAAGTAATGTCTCCCTCTTCCGCAGTCTCTACACTATTTGGGCTTAATCTGGCTGGTGGTTATTTGCCCCCCGGCCAGGTAGAGCCCTTAGGCTAGGTCTCCCTTTGTCCATAAAGGGATGGAAATTCTGATTCTTCTTCACCGAGGTGGATGGGGTAAGAAGGGAATGGGGCACGCCCAATACCGAGGCTAACAAGAACATCTCGGTAGTACTGAGATTAAGAAGCCTTCAATCTTCTCCTAGCGACTGAACTCCCATCATATCGAGAGCTATTGTCGGAGGACAACCTCCAACAAGCCGACATCGCTCCCGATGACGGTGAGGGCCTCTTTGAAGATAGCATTTTTCTTTCGCTCCCCTTTCTCTTTCTTCTCCTTTTTTTTTAAAGACATCAGTTCTTGTGCAGCTATGAAGATCACCATCCCGGCCGAGGCTTTCCATAAGGCCGCTGTTAAGAGGAGAAAAGGGCAGAGTGACGGAGCCGAGGGATCGAGGAAGAGGCCTCGGTCCCAATCGCCACCTGCACCCCGGAATGTCCCCAAGCTTCCTACTCCATCTTCACCTCCCCGTCGATCCCCTATACTATCACCGCCACTGCCTCCACGACGGTCTCCTACTCCACTGTCGCTGCGGCGATCTCCCACACTGCTGCTACCGTCGGAGCCCGTCGATCTGACCGCAGGTATGCTGCCCGAGGAGTTGAGGGCCCACCTTATGTAGTCAACCGAGCACCCTGATCCGTTGACTACTGGGCCGACCCCGAGGGAAGTGGCTCAGGCCAGTAAAGGGGTATCGGTTGATATGAGGCAGAAGGCCGTTGTGGGCTATGAGGCCCGTAGCACCACGTCCGAGCCCACAGGCGATAGGATGGGATCAGTTTCCTCGCGGCCATCTCTTATGAATCACCCCCACCTCGCCGAGAAGCTACTATCAGCGGCATCCACTCTTGCTATTCGGGAGGAGATCATGCGGACCAACTCCCGAATCCTCTTCAAAGATTGCTAGAAGGCCCTGCTCCGGGTAAGCAGCTGTTTACATCCTAATCATGTTCGTTTTTCATGTGTTTACTTCGGGTAACTGACATCAGCCTTGATGTGCAGATGGTAAATATCTTCAGTCATACCCAAGCCCTTGTCGCCAGCGGGGAGCATCGGCTTGATCGCTGCCGACGGGAAGCTTTCGAGTACCGGGACCGGGCTGCGAAAGCTGAAGACGCTCTCAAGCTGACTCAGGCCGGGGAGGCAGAGAGGCTCGAAATAGTCCGGTCTTAGGCACGGGCTGAGTCAACAGCAGCACAGCAACAGATGCGCAAGGTCCTCGAGCGTGCTCTCACGGCCGAGGGGAAGTTGACGGCCGCTGAGGCGGAATTGGCCGACGTCAAGGCCCAGCTTGAAGCGGTGAAATCCGAGCTGAGATCTTCCGAGGAGAAGATTGAAATCGCCAAGGAAGTGGCCCACCTGGCTAACATCAAAATTGCCGAGGCCACGGAGGTAGTGAAAGCCGCCGACAAGAAGTCAGCCAAGGCTAAAGCGATGGCTCGGGCCGCTGAGGAGAAGGTGGCCGAAGTGGCGGAAAAAGCCGTGGAGAGCTACTGGAATTCTAAAGTCTTCATCAAGGAGGTGGCCGAAGTGGCAGAGAAAGCCGTGGAGAGCTACCGAAATTCTCATGTCTTCATCGAGGAGGTGGCCGAAGCGGGGGCCGGCGCCTACCTTCAAGGTTTTTATTGCTGCCGAGACAAGGCAGTGAGGGTCTTTGGTGTTGAAGGCCTTAAAGACTTAGAACCCGAAGAAGAAGACCTCGAGGACGAGGAGGTCAACCAGGTTTCTGCTCCGGCCGACAATACCGCCCCCCAGCCAACGCCGCTCCAGCAAAGAACTGAAGTCTCGCCTACGGTCTTGGCTCTCTTTTTTTTTAACAATGTACTCAGGTCCGACTATGGTCAGCATTTTGTAAAAGCTTAGTTGATCAATGAAAAGAAAGTATTTTTTGACATTTGTGTTAGAATTACTGATCCTTTCCTTTTTTCAACGTTATCGAGACTTAGCTTCCCAAGCCGCTAGCCCACTGTAATCTATTGGCGTCTGTAGGAGTTGCGTAGAATCACACCAACCCGATCAAAACAGGGTCGCTTATAGCTTAGTTAGGGACGTTTTAGGATCGGTATGCGCTGATCCCTGACCGCTGACGTCAGGCTACTGACGAGCCAAACATTCTTGTGATCCCGATCCTTCGGCGTTATTTTGTTGAGAGGCTTTATGATGTTGCCTTGCAGGCATGTTTCGTGTGTCATTCCGCCGACGGGCATTTAAAGCGGTACTGCGGGAGTAACCTGATACCGTGCCAGTGAGCTTCTTAACCCCGAAGGGCGACCTAAGGGTGTCACAACCAGGCTCAGGGTCCTTTCAATCCCGAAAGGTGACATGAGGGTGCTGTGACCAGGCTCAGGGTCTTTTCAACCCCGAAGGGTGACCTGAGGGTACTGTGACCAGGCTCAGGGTCTTTTCAACCCCGAAGGGTGACCTGAGGATGCTGTGACTAGGCTCAGTGTATAACACCAGAATTTGGATTCTGCACCGACGCAAGAGTTGGGATTTGGTGCCGATGCGGGAGTTGGGCTTTGGCCCGACGCTGGAGTCGGGCTTCAGCGCCGACGCGGGGGTCGGGCTTCGGCGCCGACGCAGGGTTCGGGCTTCGGCCACATTATCGGAGGACATAGAGAGGCAATGCGAAGTGATGCATAAGAAGTGCATTTTTGTTTCAATAAGATTGAAGAGTGGGGTATCCAAACCTACAAACATTCAGTTGAGCACGTCATTGGTAGTACCGGCAAAGGTTGTCGGAATTCCAAGTTCGAGGGAGCGACCTTCCGTTGAGCTCCTCAAGTCGGTAAGCTCCTCGGTGAAGGGCCTCCACGACCCGATAGGGCCCCTCCCAATTAGGTGATAATTTTCTCCCTTCGTTGGCCTCGAGACCTCGGCCTTCTAGAGGACCAAGTCCCCGGGATGGAACATCTGGGGTCTAACGCGGGCGTTGTAATACCTTGCCGCTTTTTGTCGATAAGCGGCCATCCTGATCCACGCTTGATCGCGCATCTCCTCGATGAGATCCAAACAGGCCCTCAGTTGGGCTGAGTTGTCCTCCTCATTGTAGGCTTCCACTCGAGGACTGGGGACCCCGATTTCCATTGGAATGACAGCCTCGGATCTGAAAACAAGATTGAATGGGGTTTCGCCGGTGGGAGTTCTTGGAGTTCTTCCACCCATCTCCCTTTAAAGTCATCGAGCCGTGTCCGAAGCCCCTAAAGAATAGTACAATTAGTTACTTCAGCCGCCCCATTGGTTTGTAGGTATCCGATGGAGGTGAATCTTTGATTGATTCCTAACTCGCTACAAATCTCTGAAGGGGGCATTATCGAACTGTCGGCCATTGTCTGTGATGAGAGTGTTGGGAAGTCCAAAACGACAAATTATGGACTTCCAGAAGAAGGTTCTCACTCTTGTTTCGATTATTTTGGCTAGAGCTTTGGCCTCTACCCATTTGGTGAAGTGGTCGATAGCGACTAGCAAAAACCTTCGTTGACCAGAGGCAGGGGGAAATGGTCCCAAAATGTCCATCCCCCATTGGGCGAAGGGCCACGGAGCAGAGATGGGACTCAAGTGAAAAGTGGGATGCCGCTGGACGTTGGCGTGCCGTTGGCAACTGTTACATTTTCGCACCAATTCGACCGCATCTTCCCGCATGGTGAGCCAATAATAGCCTTAACAAAGGGCTTTATACGCTAGCGCTCTGCCCCCCAGATGGTTCCTACATGCACCTTCATGAATCTCGCGAAGAATGTAGTCGGCCTCAGCAGGACCGACACACTTGAGGAGGGGATACGAGAAGGACCTCCGGTACAGGCGTCCATCCATTATCAGAAATTTGGAAGCTTGCCACTTGAGGAGTTTGTCCTTGGAAGGGTCATTGGGGAGGACACCATCGGTGAGATATTGGACATAGGCGTCCATCCAAGAAGGCCCCTGCTCAACCGATAGTCTCCTCTGCCGCCTCGATGCTCGAGACTAGCAAATGCTCCACGTAAGTCCTCCCCAAGGTCTCATCGGCTGAGGTGGCCAAGCGGGACAACACATCAGCCCGGGCATTCTCTTCCCGGGGAATATAGCTGACACAGAAACGAGCAAAGAGGAGGGACTCTGACTAGACCTTGCCCAGGTATCAGGACATGATAGGGTCCCGAGCCTCATACTCCCCAGTGATATGCCCCGAGACGAGTTGGGAGTCGGTATACGCTCTGAGATGCTCCACTTTAAGTTCTCTAGCAAGCCTCATCCCGGCCAACAAGGCTTCGTACTCGGCTTAATTGTTCGTGGCAAGGAAGAGAAAACAGAGGGCATACTCAATCGTTACACTGTCGGGGCCGGCAAGAATGATTCCGGCGCCGCTCCCTTGGGAGTTTGAGGCCCCGTCCACATGAAGGATCCAATCCCTCCTCGTATCCATGGTTGGCGCCTCCAGGGCTTCGTCGGAGCTTCCCTGGTCTGCTCATCAGTCCAGGTGCATTCAACCAGAAATCCGCCAAGACCTGGGACTTCATAGCCGACCTTGGTTTGAAGGTCAGGTCGAATTCTCTCAACTTGAGCGCCCACTTTGCCAGCCGACCGAAGTATCAGGGCAAGATAGATCGTCCTCAGGGGCTGGTCCGTTAGCATCACAATTGAGTGGGCTTGGAAATAAGGCATGAGACGTTGAGCCGACACTATTAGAGCGAAAATAATTTTTTCAATTTTGGTGTACCTGGTCTCAGCGTCATGGAGCACTTTACTGGTGTAATACACCTGCCTTTGCGATCTCTCATTGTCTATCCGGACGAGGATAGAACTGACGGCCTCCTGAGAAGCGGCCAGGTACAAAAAGAGGTTCTCTCCCTCCATAGGTTTCGATAGTAGCGGTGGAGTCGATAAGAAGTTCTTCAGTTCCTCAAAGGCCCTTTAGCAGTCAACCGTCCATTCGAAGGTGTCGACTTTTTGCAAGGCCTTGAAGAAGGAAGGCACCGCTCAGCCGATCTGGATAGGAAACGACTCAGAGCTGCCAGCCTTCTGGTCAGGCACTGGATTTCCTTTTTATTCACCGGCGGCCTCATATCTAGGATAGCTTGGATCTTGTCCGGGTTCGCCTCTATCCCTCATTGCATCACCATGAATCCCAGGAACTTGCCCGCTACGACTCCGAAGACACACTTCCGGGGATTCAGCCTCATCTGGAACCGACGAAGATTGCTGAAGGTCTTCATTAGGTCAGATATATGGTCGCTAGCTCGGACACTTTTGGTCAGCATGTCGTCTACATATACTTCCATGTTGCGCCCAATCTGACTTTCAAAGACTTTATTCATCAACCTCTGATAGGTAGCCCCGGCATCTTTCAACCGAAAGACATGACTTTATAGCAGTAGATTCCCTTCCCGATCACGAAGGAGATGGCCTCTTCATCTGAGGGCTCCATTTTGATCTGGTTGTACCCCGAGAAGGCATCCATGAAACTGAGAGTCTCGTGACCAGAGGTGGCGTCCACTAACTGGTCGATCCTGGGGAGCGGGAAGCTGTCCTTGGGGCAGGCTTTGTTGAGGTCAGTGAAATCGACACACATCCTCCAGCTTCCATTGGCTTTCCATACCATCACCACATTAGCCAACCAGTCGAGGTAATGGACCTCCCGAATGTGGCTAGTGGCGATCAATTTGCGGACCTCCTCGTCAATGGCTTTCTGGCGCTCGGGGGCAAAGCTTCTCTTCTTTTGCCGGACCGCCCTACAGTTGGATTTAATGTTAAGTTTGTGAGTGATTACTTCGGCTGGTATACCTGGCATGTTGGTCGGCGACCATGCGAAAATATCGGAGTTGGCTCGGAGGAAACTGAGGAGCCAGCTCCTCTCCTCCTCGGGGAGAGAGGCCCCGATTTGGACGGTTCTCATCGGGTCCTCTCCTAAGAGAAAAGTCAATGGATGTCCCTCCAGTTCCCCCCTCTTCTCGGCCTCTCTCAGGTCTGTCAATTCAGGAGTCGGTGGGGTCTGCCGACTGAGGGCTAGGGGTCGTGTGATAGCAGAGGGGCATCGGGTTCCTTTCCCCCCCGCATCTCCCCTATCCTATGACGGGTGGGAAACCGCACAAATAACCTCTTCGTCGAGATAATAGCATCCAACAGATTTAAACCTGGCCTGCCAAGAATAACATTGTATGCTAGAAAAACTCTCACCACCAGGAACTTCATGAAGATCGTGCTCTGGCGGGGTGAAGTCCCAGCCGTGACGGGGAGAGTAATTTCTCCCTCAACTTTCACCGCATCTCCGGTGAAGCCCACGAGAGGCATCGTCACTGGCCGAAGGGAATCCAAAAGCAAGTTCATACAAAAAAATGTCTCATACGTTAGAATATCAGCCGAGTTTCCACTATCAACTAATATTCTTTTTACAGGATGTTTAGCAATCGTCATGGATATGATGACACTTTCATCATTTGGGTTATCTACCTCCTCTAAATCCTTTTCGAAGAAAGGGATTACAAGGCTATCTCTCTCACCCCCTGGAGGTCTTTTTGAAGTGCCACACGCTCCCCAGGAGATTATTGCCACAGTCTTCTCAGTCGGGGTGTTGTCAATATTGGCTTGCTGAGCAGGTGGCGCCGAAGGGCCTGGTGTTGCTGGATTTCCTCTCTGAACAAACTGACCGAGGTGGCCTTGCTGGATGAGCTCCTCTATGGCCTTCTTCAGCTATCGGCAATCTTCCATGTCGTGGCCGTGATCTCGATGGAAACGACAATACAGATTTTTGTTGCGAGGAACTCCAGACTTTAGGGGCGCGGGGCACTTGAGATAGGGTTCACCCTCGATTTCCATAAGAATGTGGGAAATCAGGGCTAATAGAGGGGTGTAACGCTCACCTATGGGGGCAAAAGTCCGTGGCCGACTGTCCGCCCGACGAGGCGGCTCGGGCTTTTTTGTATGAGACTCGTGAGACTCTGATCGAACTTGCTTTTTGCTGGGGCCTTCATCAGTTTCCCACCGAGAGGAGTCGCCTCATCAGTGCAAATATATTTCTGAGCTCGACTTAGAAACTCTGCGTACGAGCTCGGGGGCTTCTTGTCTAATGAATACGCGAAGCAAGAAGGACGGAGCCCGCGCTTCAAGGCTAAGGTGGCCACCGAGTCGTCAAGGTGATAAACCTCCATCGCTGCCTCTTTGAAGCGGGCAACGAAGTCCCAAAGAGTCTCTCCACTCTTCTGTCGGATGGCAAAGAGGCTATCGGCCACCCGAGGGATCCATCGGCTCGCGTCGAAGTGGGCAAGAAAAGCTTTCTCCAACTGTCTGAATGAACTGATACTGCGAGGAGGTAAACGGAAATACCAAGCCCTCGCAGCCTTTCGTAGGGTGGCTGGGAAAGCGATGCATAGAAGAGCATCCGATGCCCCCTGGACCTGCATGTGCACCTTATAACTTTCCAGGTGGTCCAGGGGATCAGTAGTACCGTCGTAGGGATCTAGCTGAGGAAGGCGAAATCGGGAGGGGACAGGTTCTTCCTTGATCCGCCTAGTTAGAGGGGGGCACTGTCATACTTCGCCTTTGATTGATTGGTCAGTCGTCGGTCGAGCTCCTCCAAGCGCCGGTAGCGCTCTTCCAGTCGCCTCTCTGCGCGAAGGTGAATCCTTTTGCCTGTGGACTCTTCCCCTGATGAGGTAGAAAGGGGACGGGGGGATGGGTGGTATCGACGGGCTATACCCTTCCCTGGGGCCTTGTCCTGGGATCATCGGGGAGAGGGACTGTCAGAGGATCTCCTTTCCGCGGGGGCATCCTGACGGCGGTGAGCCTTCCGTCGGGAATGTCTTCCGCGGGTGGACTGTTGGCTGGGCTGTGCCGCAACTTCTTCCAAGGATTAGGGAGGCGGTAGAGGTTGAGCGGCCGCCGATTGTTGTTGGAGTTCCCGAATCACCGCAGCAAGGGACTGCACCTCCTGAGCGAGGGCGGTGACCCTATCACCTTGGCATGGTGGTGAAGGATGAACCGGCGGGAGGGCCTCTGGCTGCTCGTCCCTCACCTGCTGCTCCCTAGCCAGGCTGGTGGAAGCTTCTTGAGCACGAGTTACTACCATTTCTTCTTCGGGTTAGGAGGAATAGGGAGCTTGCTGGTTCGCGTCTGTTACTTCCTTCTCTACACGCCTTGCTGCCCACCCCCTACCTGGCGCGCCAATCTGTTACCGCCAGATCACTTTTAATGAGCGTCAAATGAGAAGAAATCTTCGCGGGCCTTTAAGGGAATGGCGGGACCCTCTCCTCCACTCAGGAACCTGCAAGAAAAGTTCCGGACCGGTGGCTCCGGTGGGGACCCTCCGACGCCCAAGTTAGTGATTTGGGGAATAGGGATTATTATTTTTTAATGATTGGATAGAGCTTGAGCCCCCTACCTTAAGGGTCGGAGGCTTTTTATACTTGTTTGGGGATCCCTCTTACCCTTCATTCGTAGTGGTCGAGTCCCTTTTGGACGGTTGTTGATTTCCAGTCTTCAACGTGCCACAAAGGATGGGTAATGGGACTGAACGTGGGGGGCCACACCCGTCGTTAGTGGCGCCAGGGGGAGGCACGTTCATTGCACACGTCGCTGAGCACATTCGTGGTGGAGTAATCCGTCATTCTCGAGGGAAGTGGGCCACGTAGCTTGGACGTGGATGACCGTCGCCGAGGTTGACACCGAGGACGCCGAGGCCGACACCGAGGTCGACACCGAGGCCAGCGCCAAGGCCGACGCCGAGACCGTTGCCGAGGTCGACACCGAGGCCGACACCGAAGCCGACACCAAGGCCGAGATGGGCTGCGGCCGATGCGGAGATCGAGACGGGCCGAGTTCGACGCCGAGGCCGGAGTGGGTCGTGGCCGATGCCGAAACCAGTACCAAGGCCTAGACGGGCCGCGGCCGATACGAAAATCGAGATGGGCCGAGGTGAGCCCAATGCCAAGGGATTGGATTACCGCCAGATCACGTGACATAGGGCTCGTGATCCCGATATCTTGCGGGTCATTTAGCCTGATCAGCCACATCAGCAGCTATATGGGCCCGACACAAACCTTGCTGATAGAGCAAGCGAGGTTGGCCATCAAGATCTGAAGACTGTAGTGTGGGCATACGGGCCAAGCGAATGCACACTCAGGTGCGCACCCATGAGCTTTGCACGGGTACGGCAGGTGGCCGAGAGCTTGCCAGGCCAGGGAATAGGCTGCATGGCAGGTTATGCACAGACCGATTGGCAGGGCGAGCACAGTGACATGATGGACGGCCAAGGCATGGACGGACGAGAGGCGCGCGCAGGATGACACGCGTGGGCCGAGCGCCGAGGCAAGGTGCTGGGGCCAAGGTCCAAGTGCGGATGGCAGTTGCATGGGCCCGGCACGAACCTCGCTGATGGAGCAGACGAGGTTGGCCATTAAGATCTGAAGACTGCAGCGTAGGCATGCGGGCCAGGCAAATGCATGAGCAAGCGCATGCAAGCGCGCGCAGGCATGTGCAGGTGCGCGCGCATCATGCAGGCGCATGCACGGGCGCGCGTAGACATGACATAGGCGGCGCTGGGCGCGGGCCAACATAGGCGAGGTTGATTCTGGATCGTTCCTGGAAGTGAGATCCATAAACAAGCTACGGTGCCTATGCCGTTCTACTCGGGAAGACGGTTGTCAGCATCGGTACTTCTCTATTATTAGAATAAGTCTTGAATTCGATCTCGTGGGTAAAATCAATCGTTAGAAAAACAGAGTCCACTATCGACAGCCAGTGTGTTCCAGGTTTGCGAGCGTTCAGCTAGACTGAAATCTTGGTTTGTCGCTGTCTCCACCAAGAAGGAAAGTTGACCGAAAGCTTGTGCTCAAAGTTTTATATCACCAGAAGATGGCCGATGCGGAGGAGGTACCAACTAATATTATAGGATCATATATATGGAAAAAAAATCTTAATCAGTAACTCTGACTATCATAAAATGGAATCTGATTTGAATACTTGCTGATTTATAATTAGTGTTAAATAGTAATACCTTTATTAGAAAATCTAGGTTGATTTTTTGATATCAACTGATAAATTGGTACATGGTGATTTATACCAGCCAATATAAAACGAATTAAAATGTAATTTAAATCATGTTGGTAACAGTCCATGACTCTTGATAAACCAATATATTTCAGCTCAAAAAAACATGACATGATATGCATCTCATCCGTTGATAGGCTTGAGCTGAACCTCAATATTACACAAATATATTACTGGTACGGTATATTTGATATGTAGCAGAATGAGTCAGCAGGGTAAACTTTAGATAAAATTTTGAGCTGGGCTAACTCACTTCTAATGGCTGCCCTCTCATTATTGTATATATTTATGATCTTGAAACCTTGCAATCCCTTTGCCAGGCGCCTAATATTTGTACACGCAAGGATGTGAGGAAGCATCACAATTACCATGGATCCAACCAACAATTGAGAGTTGGCTTATAACCATGTTGCAGTGCTGTGAAGCTGTCTGCTTGCAAAAGAAAATGTTGATTTGGTTGGAATGGCAAACGGCTGCGACTGCAGAAATCCTGCCCTTGCACAAGAAATAGAAGGCGAAATCTGTCAACCGCACGCATCAACTGGTCTCTGGCAAAATGCATGGGACAAACCAGCAGATTAACACAAACAGAGTCTACTAGAGTAATTATGAATTAGTGTTTCATGTTAGATAAAATTATGCTCTGAGTTATGATTCTTTCTCCAAAGTCATCAGCTGCTGACATTTTCTGAGCTTTTGTGGTTGTGAATCCATGCTGCAGCCATACATAAATTACAAGCATCCATCAGACAAACATTAGAAAACACGGCACCTGAAAACAGACACTGCAATGAAAGAAAAAAACAACAGAATTCATTCATAAAATATGAGGAAATGATGCTATAAGCAGTTTACTTATTTCACACTGATGAAGAATCATTTAGTTCGCGGCCACTGGTTTCAAAAGGAAAGAAACACACAGCCATTCCTGAGAGCATTATTACAAGCTCAAATAAAATAATCGCCAACGTCTGATGGCAGGCATGTACCATACTAACAGCCACAAGCGGGCATATAATCCCACCGATTCTTCCCACCGAACTTGCGGTTCCTATGCCAGTTGTCCTGACTGAGGTCGGGTATATCTGAAAAAGAAAAAAGGTGATAAAGCCAATTCAGATCATGCAAAAAGTCTTGCATCTAGACCTAAAAGACAGACAAACCCAGTTGGAGAAGCTTTATGAAACTTATGAACTCTCATGATCACCCAAGAGTTGAGCAACTAAAATTTTTTTTGGCAGAATATTCATCTCAATAAAGGAGTAGACGCTTCTACTGATCTATTAGCAAGATGGAAGAAAAAGGTAAAAAATCAAGAATTACTGGAGTTCAATGATGAATACCAAGGAGCTGCGGCTAATGATGTTCTGATTTTCACTTCGCAGAAAAAAATAAGGGTTGCTTGGGGGTGACATAATGGAAAATCAAATCATGCTGAGTGCCCAAAAATGGGCTGGTGTCATATAAAAGAAGCAGAATATGAAATTTGGATTTAATTCTTGGAAGAGTAAAAGGATATAATCATGGGCATTAAATTTCATCCAGATCATCACAAAAAACTGTGTTGCATGAATCATGGATTGTGAGAATCAAATATCACAAAGCAATGTTTTTAGCTTACAGCACTACAAAAACTTAGAATGTTGCTTAACATGTGGACATCCATTTGGAGCCTGCACAAAATGACAAAATGTGTTGTATGATGTTGAGTAATGGCACTGAATAGCATAATAGATATGAAACATTATCACAAGTTAAATAAGATGCACTTGATGATACTCTACCAAGTCCCATTTTAGGCCACACCAAAGAAGCTGTATTTTTGTTAACATTTATGTTTCATGAAGCAATTGAATTGCCCAACTTATCAAAATGAACTTCGCTTAACAAGCATAAGCTCAGTATCTATGTTTCCAGTCTTGCAGTTCATCTTTATGTGGGACGACCACCACAACATGACAAGCTTCTTGAAGTACATGTTTGTGTCATAAGAAACAATGAAATAAGATATCTGAATCCCTGATACTAACCTCTGGAGCATAGACATACACAACAGTGAAGCTCCCTGAGATGCAGATTCGAGCACCAAATAGAAGGGCTGTTGTTAATGCTTCTGTCTGATGAAATGCCAGTGGGAATAGGAAAATGCAACTTATAAAAAGCATGGTAGACATTGAAAGCTTGCGACCAATCCTATCTACAATTGCAGCTGATATAACAAGTCCAGGAATCTCTGAAAAAAATATAAGGAAAGGAAAGAAACCTTTCAGACAGATAAGTGAGCAGGCATATTTAAAATATATATAACAGAAAAAGAGTATAGTATAAGCTGGGACAAATTGTACCAGCGAAGCTAGCAATAAATACATCTTTGTATAGGCTGGCATTATTTGATTGGCTTGACTGCATATTATTTGACGTGCATATCCTATTTCCATTACTTAACTCAGAGGTCAGCAACACAATGCCATAATATGAAAATGCACTCCCAAAGAAAACCATCCAAAGAAGAAGAGTTGATCTGATTAGTTTGGGCGATAGAAGCCGCATGAATGCACTAACACCACCAATTCTAGAATCCATATACTCCTCATTGGAGTTCTGCTTTCTAACTGTAACTAAATTTGTGGCTTCAGAAGGATTGGAGTTTTCATCAAGTTCAAAGCCAGAATGATTCGGTTTTTCATCAAGCTCAATTTTATGATCAGAAATAAGCATGCCAGAAGGAAGCGACACATGGTTCAGCATGGCCACCTTCTCCAAGACATGCATTGCATCAACCTTTCGGCCTTTCATGCAGAGATACCTTGGTGACTCAGGTGTGACAACATAAAATGCAAGCAGAAGAAATGATGGTAAAGAAGACAATGCAAGCAACCACCTCCAGCCAAATTTTGGCATGACAGCCTGCAAATTAAAAAACAGAACATTTATTCATCTTGATGTGGTAACATAAGTTCTAGCTTGAAACAGCGACCTTGATGTTGTACAACTATGAATAATTTGAACATTTAAAACAAAATAACTTCAAATCTCTCATATGGCAGGATTTTCAACATTGGAAAGTAACCACCAAACAACACAAATGCTACATGTGGTAGAGAAAACTCATCTTACCAACTCTGATAAATGTAAATACAGAATTGCATATTTGTAATGCATTCAAAAAGTTTAAGGAAAAATTCAGACAAACCTTAATTATGTTGCTTGAAAAAGAATGCAATCAAGTTTTGATAACTGAACCTAAATGATGCTGTTGAGACACTTAGCAGAAAAGGTTTGGAAAAGAGTATACATTGAGTGCAGAATCTAATTCACATCCTATGTCATTCGTGCACAATTGTATATGATGTTAGAATTGCAAATCCATACAGGCCTCAACATTCTCTCCCATAACAGTAAAAGAATGTGCTTACAGCATAAATTAAATTGCAAGGGAGTGTAGTAAGAGAAATTGAAGTACAAAGAAAATTTGGCAATACCCACGCAAGTGAGGCCTCCAAAATTGTGCCAACAGTCCAAAATGCTTGAAAAACAACCATCCAAAAGCCTCTATTTGGAGCAGGGACAAACTCCAGAAACCAAGAACAAAGCACTGGACCACCACCCAATCCAATACCCACCATAAATCGTAGAATAATCAATGATAAATAATTGGGTGCAAAAGAACTGAGAAAACCAGCTCCAGAGGTTACTAAAGCTGTAAAGAGGAACCCTCTCCTGAAAAAGGTTAAAAAGTCAGAAGCATGATGCATTGGCAGTTCTGTAAAATAGCAAAAAAACATTAATAAATTGACTACATTTTGATTTTAGAGTTTCCTTTTTCACTATATGGCTATAAAAGTACAATTTGGTTTCTAAATTCATAATAAATGTGCAGGCTGAATTTATCAGGCTTAGATGTATAGAAAAAATAATAGAGTGAGTAGAGCTATTCTTCACTGTTGTAACTGCAACAATTTGACATAATTGAACATCTGAATTGCGCAATGCAGTAATCCTTAAGCAATCATCATATTACTAGAGCTAAAAAAATAAATCCAGAAATTATTTGCACATTTCAAATTGGCCTAATTTTGACTTTTTTTACAATAATCTTTTTTTATTCAGAAACGTTGAACCTATCTGATGTAGTGGGAAAAGATATACAATTGTACATATAACATAAACCGACATATTACAACATGGACATCCGGAAATTGTTGCAGTTAATTTTATTTTGATTGCATGCCAAAATCAATGATTTGTGAAACATTCTAATTCATGCAATAAGTGGATGCACAAAAATTGATGCCTTAATCTATGCACAAGATTAGCGAAACACACTGGGTAAATAATAGAAGATAAAAAGAAAATGCCGTTGAGTAAATTTTAAATGTCAATGATAGAGAAATGGATACCAGAGAAACACATATATGGGGAGATAACAAAAATTCCATTCAAAAAATTTTAGCAACAATACTTATGAAAAGACACAAAAAGAGTACAACATTTTGGATTCAATGGAATCAAGGTTTCAAATGCCTAGTACATCCTAGTCCACACCTGTACATGCCTGGTACAACTACACAGTGCATACCTAAATACGACATGTTATCTGATTAGTGTTGTGTTGGCACCAAGAGGTTATCATGCATTAATATGATACCGTATCATACTAATTTGTGCTATACCGTTAAGGTACCAATACAAATATTGGTATCAATTTTCAACTCTTGGATGGAATATAGATATAGGTACCAAATATCAAAGTTGAAACTGGGTCAATTATATCAAGGGGTTGCTAGCTAAGAATCTAAAAATAAGAAAAGTTCAAATTATTGGATAAAAATAATTGTGGTGCCAATTTATCAAGTAAAGATAATACGCATATCATACAAACTAAAATGGAGTAAAATCTAAACGGCACACCAAGAAAGTATCGTAAAAGTTGGGACAAAAAGTGTAGAAAGAAAGAGAACAAGATGTGATAGAAAAGGGTGCATAAAATAATGCCTTTTAGAATGAATCTAGATTTATGCTTCCTTCTTGAGACAAAAGTAAATAATAAGAGGGGAAAAAGAGCTGTGTGCACGATCTTTATAAGGTTGGGTAAACTATGTGATAGAGTGCCATGAAAGATAATTTGGTAAGTAATATTTTAGCAATATGAGGATGAACACCAACCATATTTTATTGAGGTAATGAAAGGTCATACAAAAGAAGGCAGGAGAGCAAAGCCGCCCGCTAGAAAGAAAGGAGAAACCAAATCAACAAGCTAAGGAATATGGTCCCCCCAAGCTGGACTTTAACATTTGATAATTCAGATAGCAAATTATTGCTGTTTATTATACAACGTTAAAGCACAGCATCTATAGTTTAAATGATAAGAATTAGGTGATGAAAAATAGGGGACTCCTAACTTATCTCCAATAATGAGGATCTTAAATCAAACTTCTTTGAAGAAAATGCATCATGTCAAAATACATGACATCAAAATTCTCACTGAAACAATTAAATCCGTTAGACCAAAGCCACTCACCAAGTAATAACACATTCATCTTTTCTTTGGCTTACATGCTTCAATTAGTGTCAATAGGCTTTCTATTTCCTTAAAGAAAAATAAGTTCCTTGCATTCCACTCTTTTAGGAATTTTTATGCATACATCTTCAAAGAACCATTAATAGTGTTATTTTATTTTTCAGGGGGATGGGGGTGTAACAATGGAAATCAAAAGACCTATGTTGTAATTCTAAGATTTTGCAGTGTTCACATGGCCACACCTTTAGTTACCATAAGAGCAATGTGGTTGGATATAGAAACAAGGAGACATGATTGTTCTTGGCTTTCCTATAATGGTGGGTTATAGAAACCAAGGATTTAAAAGATATGGATTAGCTTAACTACTAGCTCACTAACCCTTGGAATTGAAACTTGAAAGTAATTAACTGCTGCTCTCAACCACCAAGTGCCAATGAATATATTTAGGAACTATGTGCTCGGAACAAGGATTTAAATGATATGGATTAGTTTAACTACTAGCTCACTAACCCTTGGAATTGAAACTTGAAAGTAATTAACTCCTGCTCTCAACCACCAAGTGCCAACGAATATATTCAGGAACTATGTGCCTGGAACCTAACAAAACTCTGCAATTTTTTCTTGGGAATAAGACCTCAGAAAGAGGGCTTGAATATCTGTCTACAAAGCCCTTCTGTATGACTACTTAGGGCATCCATTATTTCAATATTAACTCTATTCAGCAAGACAAATGACCATCCAAGTCTTTCAAAACCATACTACATTTCTGTCTAGAATAGTGCCTGGCTCAGCATGCATGTCCCTTAGAGTGGAGCAAATAAAAGTTGAACATAGGTTGGACACCCTTTTTAGTATTGCACATAGAACATTTTGCTCCATTCACTAGAAATAAGAATTTTGCTAATACATGAGTGCAAAATTGTGTCTCAAATTTAATGAAACTATACAGATGGCTATGCATTGTTTCCCAGTCAACTATTCAATGGATGGAACTCTCATGCTTCCCCATAATCAAGATAGCATCTAATAAATGTCAAACTACGAGCAGTGCCTAACAAGAAGTTCATCAAATTCCTAATCTCCTTCGATTCCATATGAAACATTTGCCTATAATTTGTATTCCATAGACCAAAACATAAAAGACAAATGTAAACAACATTAAATAACAGCCTTCAGAATCTCCAAGATTAGATATCTAAATGTTGATTCAAATACTTCCTTTACCATGGTTAGTTCAAATAAAGTATAATTGTGTTTAACAAAAGTTCAACTCTCTTGTCAGCTAGTGCTGTTTAGCAACATTTTGGGTTTCCAGGGAGCATGAAGTCTGGCTAGGATTTCATGCGTTTTAGTAAACTTAAAACCCTGATTACTTTTTCACTTAGGATTTATTTAACCTTC
Organism: Calamus simplicifolius; assembly: GCA_900491605.1. Taxonomy (NCBI): domain Eukaryota; kingdom Viridiplantae; phylum Streptophyta; class Magnoliopsida; order Arecales; family Arecaceae; genus Calamus; species Calamus simplicifolius. The sequence continues at coordinate 690,007 of UESW01004281.1, forward strand.
TGTAAAGGAAAAAAAAAGAACAACACCTTATTTAACATAAGAGACCTTCCAGGATCAAAGTCTAAGTTTATGAATAGAAGACATGATGCTAACCATGACAGGAAATATTTCAACCAACTCCAACTACAACATTGAGTCAAAGACGTCTAGGGTCAGTAGGATGTTATTCCTAAGACTTTATGTGTCCTACACAGCCCCATTTTTCTGACCTGATATGTTTTTTAATGAATTTTAGAATGTCTGTGTCTCCTACACACCCCCCTTTTTCTGACCTGATTCTTTTCTTCATTTTCTTGGGTATGATACCCTTTTGGACTCAAATCACCTAAATTTGCTAGTCTATCATTGGCTAGCATGGTGAGGACCTCTGTAAGTCATGGTTGTGTGACTTTAAATTCAATTAGGAAGAATCATAATTTTTTGCAAACTAATTTATAGCCTTTTTATCTCACTCTTTACTTAAAATTTGGTATTCATATGGACCCTGATATCATGACAGTGGAATCAAGCTTCCAGTAAGCCAAAATAGTTGTGCTTCCCCAGCAGTAGAAGGAGAAAAAAATGACCAAATGCTGACTAAAAGAAAATATTGATCACATTGTAAATTCATAGGTGAGAGATTTAAATCTTGGACATTTGGGTGCCAATGAGAATGGCGGTCATTGGCATCAAGCTCCACCTCTCCATCATGGCCCTCTGTTAGAAGACTCTAGTGATATAGGATATTAAATGTAAATTTCACAAAAACATTCAAGTAACAGAGCCAAAACAGAAGAGACATTGAGACTGCGATATTAAACTAGACATTCCCAAGGTGCTACTCAGGTGCTACACCAACTTTACCAATGAATGGAAGAGAAGAATATTATGCTTGCTGCCACTCAAGAAAAAAAAAAAGCTTCCACACAATGCGAGTACAACTGCAATGTTTATGTCAGAGCAAGAAAGAATCTTGCATAATCAGGGAATTAACTTGCAACATTTAATTTATCAGGATTAGGGAAAAAATCAAATTAACTGATCTCATGTTCAACAGATTTTGCTACGAAAGTTTGACCAAAAAACACAAAGCATCTCACGTTGCTTTACTTGTTTGAGTGCAATGAGCCTTTGCAAGCACTCACAGCATCGATATGAATGCTATAATCTATAATTTGACATCTATCATTGCAACATCTAATTATATTTGGAGACATAGACTATAATGTGATTGCTGTAGCATAAATTTCTGTTAAGTTTCTAATTATGTGGTCTTATTTAGTACTGGAAAAAGAAGTGCATTCAGCATGACACCAAAGATCAATACGTCCTCTAAGACCAAACATGATTTGAATGCAGCGCAAAAAGGTGGAGAGAAGGACCTGCCTCCGACCATGGTTGTCCGAAACTACGCCCCAAGAATAAGCTCCCACCAACATGCCGACGAAAACAACACTAGTTATCAGGCTTTCCTGGTGGGAAGAAAGCTTCCACTCCGACTGAACCGCTGGACCTACAAATGAAAGAAGCATCATCTCCATGGCTTCTGAAATCCATCCCATCCCAGAATAGGCCAGCACGAGAGCTTGGAACTTCCCAAACCCCAAGGACAGCAGTGCCTCGTCCACGGTATATGTAGATGCCTCATCTCCCATCTGCAAAACCCAGCCAAAAAATAAACATACATAACATTGCTCGATTTCCTCTTCCTTCTTTTCCCCTTTTTTTTCCCACCACACAAATAGACTATATATATATATATATATATATATATATATATATATATATATATATATATATATTTCAAGACAACAATTCACAGCAAAAGCAGCTATAACAATTTGGAATGTTAACGATTGCTTTCCGTGGTGTCAGTTAACGAATGACAAATTGCTTCGCGCTTTGATGCGCGACACAAGATGATAAACGAAGAAGGCGACAAATGCCAAGATGGAAGATATCGACAAGAAATGGATCTGGGGAAATTTTACAAACAGGTGATGCAAACAAACTTATAAATAAACCATCAATACACCTCTCGCTGAAGAAGAGATTATCCAAAAGCCTGGTTAATTTGGCGAACATTTTCAGAATGAGAGGGAATTAAAAAAATAAAAAAAACCTAAAATTAAACGAGTAAAAAAGTGGCATCATAAAACAAAAAAGGAAAAAGGAATTCGTTCGAATTGATTGATACTCACGGATGAAGCAGCGTAGAAGGCCAGCTCTTGATAATTTCGATCCAATGAATCTTAGCCCAGACTAAACCAAAATAACACGGAGGCAAAGGAAAGAGGGAGGAGCCAAGAAGGGAGAAGAGACCTGTGAGGCAGGCGAGCGTTAGACCGTCCCAAAAGTCAAATTAATACCTCGCTCGTTACGACCGGATCCTTCGGCGTAGGAGAGAATTCTCTCGCTTTGTCCAAGCAGAGACGACGGCGGTTGGTCTCGGACCACAACCTAATGGACCGGACGAGCCCATTTTTTCGCGCCGCCTACGTGCAAGCGCGCGCCACACCGTTCACCATCCATACCATCTTGTCTACATGACCCATTGCTGGAACCTGGCACCGAGTATTTCGATTCGAGATGTAAATAGCGACGAGGATGATCATCTATCCGGTGACGCTTAGCATGCTTTAAATTTGATGATGTCCGATCATCTTGTACGAATGCTCATGAGAGCACTATAAATTATCAAAGAGGCTCCTTTTTAAGACTAAATCTATAAGAAGTTTCAGGGATCAAATATTTCAGCGAGAACCCTCTGACGCTCAAGTAAGTAATGAGAGCCGTGAGCTTGAGAAACTCGAAAGAAAAAGAAAGTTAGAAATTTTTTGAGCTCCCAAAGTATTTGAGTGTTCATACCTGGTCAGGGATCCCTGTTACTTATTTTATGGATATTTCTTATCATCTAGCATCACGTGGAGCCTTATGATGGATAGTTACTTTGTGGACAGATGATGACTTTTTAGGTGATGACTTTCTGGGCTGAATGTTAGAATCAATGGGGTTTATCCCATCTAATCTGAGTAATTAGGGCCTTATGATGAATGATAACTTTCAGGATGGAATGTCGGGATTAGTGGGGTTTATCCCATCAGACACATGCACCACAAGCGGTTGATGGATCTGGCTTTGTCAAGCATGTGGACCGCAAGCAATTGGTGGGCCTTGGCTTGTTCAATTGGAAGCCGCTTTGGAAGCTGGGGCCGAGTCCGGAGACGAAGCCGCCTTGAAGGTCGAGGCTGAGTCTAGAGAGGAGGCCGCTTTGGAGCTGGAGCCGAGTCCGGAGATGAAGCCGCCTTGGAGGTAGGGGCCGAGTCCGGAGATGAGGCCGCCTTGGAGGTAGGGGCCGAGTCCGAAGAGGAGGCCATCTCAACTTTCGCCGTCAGGTAGCTTTGGCCGTTAACTTACACATGGCTTCATCAGCCACATTAGATGCTCTCCCGCTCCTGAGCTTTATGGGCACGTGTTCTACGCCCGCTGAGCGAAAGGAGCGTAAAGTCTCTTACCACTACTAAGCTTTGTGCACCATTGATCTTCGGGGACAGGCACGCGCCCCTTAGGAGGCAGGGTCGATTTGAAGTCCCCTCCACATTTAAGGATAGGTACAAGAAGTAATGTTGCCCACGGAGAGATCGAGAAAATGTTTCTCGAATGAGTGATGATGAAAAAGGCGTAGTGCCATTATTGGATCACCATCACCAATATTTCATCATTAGCCGCAGATCACGTTCCCCTGGATGTCGCCGAGGCATCGTATCTTGGGCGGTGAAGGGTCCTTTGACAACTGGATATCACTGGATATCACCTCCATTCGTGGGAGTCCATGTGGCACTACATTGGGTAGAACGTTTCAAAATTTATGTAGAAAGATCATCATACCTGTCCTTCCGAGCCTTTTGTATCTTTGATACTTTCTCTGTGCTCCTTCTTCGTCCTTTGAGTCCCAAGCTTTCTATTCCTTCTTTCTAACTCCAGGTCAGTTATCCTTGCTTTCTTTGCTTTCATGGACCCTTGCAGCAGTAGGAAGGGTAAGAGTCCTATGATCGATCTTTGTAAGGATGAGGTCCTTCGGGCACAGCGTCGGGCGGTTGATGGTATTTTCATTCATGACCATCCGACTACCGCGGTCCAGACACCAACTAGAGTTTCTTCACCACCATTAGTCCGTCCGACACTTCCTCCGGCCGCCACTTCTAACTCAGCGGGTCCAGAGGGGATCGCCTCCACCGTATCCTCCAAACAAATAAAGGACCTTAGGGCTAGGTATAGGATTCCTGATAGCGTCTGTCTATCTGCTCCTGAGCCCAGTGACAGGGTGACTTCCAGCCAATCCATTGGAGTTGCCCTATATGAGAAATTTTTCAAGAGTGGGCTTCATCTTTCTTTTCACCCTTTCATTCTCAATCTTTTGGATAGATATGATCTTGTCCCGGCACAGTTGACTCCGAACTCCATTCGGATCATCTGTGCTTTCATTGTACTTTGTCATTTTCATGGTCTTTCTGCCCAAATTTCGTTGCTCTGAGCTTTGTATAAACTTCACCACCATAGCGAAACTGGGTGATGGATCTTCGCCTCCAGACCTAAGAGGACCTTTAAGCTTGACCTACCCTCAAAAATTAAGGGATGAAAATCCCATTTCTTCTATGCACATATCGATAGGGTGAAAAGATGGGCTGGAGGAGTCTTGATATCAGCTCTAATAAGAACTCGATCGTAGATGAGAGAGACTGAGAGGTTTTTGACTTGTTGGTGTCCTTCCACATTCCGTCCTACCAGGAGTTGTTGTCGGAAAGTAACCTCTATGAAGCCGGTGTAGGACCGGCGCCCGGTGAGCGCAATATTCTTCCTCTTGATTTTTTTTTTTGATCTTTGATCTCTCGTGCAGCAATGAGGTTTTCATCCGAGCATCTAAGAATAGGCGCTTAGAGAAGAAGGGAGGCCACTAGTGATGTGGTGAGACCAACATCAAAGAGGCCTTGCCGGGAGGTTCAGAGTGAACCGGCTCGGGCCCCCGTGGTTCCATCCAAGCTGCACCTATGGGGGAGCCAAGAAGAGAGAGTCCTTCGACCGAGGCGCTAGTAGGGGGGAACTCTCCTGTTGAGGTTGAGGTAGATCCAGCGAGGAACAGTTAGTCGGCTTCGACAGAACCGACGAGGGACGAACCCACCACTACTATTGGACCGAGGGAATAGGCTAGAGGTGAGGCGTTGCTGATGGTCGAGGTTGAAGACGAAGCGATGCTAGCAGCCCCGCCGACATCCGCTGGGGAGCCTACCCCTGCCACCACCATGGGGGACCAACCTGGGGCACCATCATTAAGGCTATCCATGGTGAACAGTGGTCGATTGGCGGAGCGCTTGTTGGAGCACATCCGCCTCTCGCACTTTTAAGAGGATCTTCGACGCCGATCACTCGTTGACACCCTTGATACCTTGTACACTGCTGTGCTTCAGGTAAGCACTTTTGTGTTATCTCCCTTTGTATTGACTTAAATCAGGCCTTAACCAATTGGCTTTTGCAGAAGGCTAATGGCATCTTCGTCCTCCATGATGCCTGCCTTCAAACCGTCAATAGTTGCGGGCTCACTAGGAGGGAAGCGGTCGCCGCTCAAGCCCAGACCGATAGCTTGGTCAAGGAGTTGGTTGAAGTTCAGACCCGGGAGGCGATAGCAGTCAGCGAGCTTTAAACTGCCTGAAAAGAGAACCATGGCTGGGAAGCGCGGTTGGAGGAGGCCGAGAAGAAGGCCAAGATCGCCGAGGCCAAATTGGGGGAGGCCATGGCGAGGATGAGGCCCACTAAGAAGAAGTTGGAAGACGTCCTCAAACTAGGCGATGCCGAGGAGCTGGTCAAGAAGGCGGAGTCTGAGGCTCAGGCCATCGAGGAGAAGGTGGTCATCGCAGAGACGGATGCATGGGTTGCCTAAGGGAAGATGACCACCGCTGAGGCCCAAGCTCGAGAATCTGTGGAGCGCTACAAAGGTTCCACCGATTTTGCCATAGAGATGAGTGAGGCAGCCATCAATGCCTACTTCAAAGGCTTCGAACATTGCAAGGAGAAGATCTCCTAGGTATTCAAGATTGTTAGACTTGATGACCTTCAACCTAGAGATCCTGAAGAAGGTGAGGAGCTAGAGAGGGATGGCGCTGAAGATGGATCGGGGCCCGCCAAGCCATAGGCTTTTCATTTTTCTTTTTGTTTTGATGTAAACCGACTCAGGTAGGCTTCCTTGTATGACATTTTTAAGTATCAATGGAAAAAATACTTTGTCTAAGCATAGTGTACTTAGCTTTTTGTAGCACCCTTGTCTTTTGCATTCATATCTCGGCTTTGGCCTTTGGGCTTGATAGGGTTTGTTCCACCCTCCTTGACTCGTCATAGGAGTTAGTAGTCTGGTTTAAAGATTACGTAGATCTTTTAGGGATTGCTGAGCCCACTCATGCTCCTTAGGCATTCGCTAGAGGGATTTTAGGGTGCCAATGCCGGTCATGGACCACTGAGTCAAGCTTGAAAGCTTTTTGAGATCGCTCGGGGGTTTCTTCTATCGGCCTGGAGGTGACCTGAGAGCTGTTGGAGTCATCAGGCGTCTTCTGGAACCACCTCAGAAGTTTCTTCGGCCGGCCTGGGATTGACTCGAGAGTCACTGGAATCATAGGTCTTGAACCACCTTGGGGGTTTCTTTGATCGATCCGGGGGTAATCTAATTATCGCAAGACCATCGAGGGCCTTTTGGAACTGCCTCGAGGGTTTCTTCGGCCGGTCTGAGGGTTGACTCGAGAGTCATTGAAACCATAGGTTTTGAATCACCTCAGAGGTTTCTTCGGCCTGCCTGGGGGTGACCTGATGATCGCAGGACCATCAAGAGCCTTTTTGAACCACCTTGGGGTTTTTTTCGATTGGCCTAGGGGTTGACTCAAGAGTCATCAGAACCATCGGTCTTGAACCGCCTCGGAGGTTTCTTCAGTCAGTCCGGGAGTGACTTGATGATCGTAGGACTTGTTGAGAGCCTTTTTGACTCGAGAATCACCGAAACCATAGGTCTTGAACTGCCTCAGGGCTTTCTTTGTCCAACCTAGGGGGTGACGTGATGATCGCAGGACCATCGAGAACCTTTTGGAACTGCCTCGGGGGTTTCTTCGGCTAGCCTAGGGGTTTGCAAAACTTTCAAGTCAGATGAAAAGACAATATTTGAAGCTTCTCTTATTTTCATTAGCTGGATGCATACATCACTAATAATATCGGCGGAGATTGTCCGCATTCCATGTGCGAGGAAGTGGCTGCCCATCAAGTCCTTCAATTTGGTATGCTCCTCGGTGAAGTACTTCGGTGACCCGATAGGGCCCCTCCCAGTTTGGAGATAACTTGCCCCCCTCCATTGGCTTGGATACTTTGGTCCTTCTGAGGATTAAGTCTTCGGAGCGAAATATCTTAGGATGGACTCGGGCATTATAATATTTTGTCGCTCGCTGCCAAAATGCGACCATTCTGAGCCGCACTCGTTCACGCACCTCATCGATGAAGTTGAGGCTGGCTCTCAGTTGAGTGGATTATCTTCTTCATTATATGACTCCACTTGGGGGCTCGAAAGGCCAATCTCAACAGAGATGACTGCTTCTGATCCAAAGAGGAGGATGAAGGGAGATTCTCCTATGGGAATTCTTGGGGTTGTTTGATACGCCCACAGCACGCTTATGAGCTCTTCCACCCATCTGCCCCTAAACTCATCTAATCGGATTTTGAGTCCCTGAAGGATGGTTTGATTCATGACCTTAGCTTCTCCATTGGTCTGTGGATAGCCGACAGAAGTAAATCGGTGATAGATCTTCAGTTCAGCACAGAATCCCTTAAAGGTAGTGTTGTCAAACTGTCGACCGTTGTCGGTGATGAAGGTGTGGGGTAGCCCAAAGCGGTAGATGATTGATATCCAGAAGGACTTTACCTTGCTCTTGGTAATTTTGGCTAATGCCTCAACTTTGATCAATTTGGTAAAGTAGTCGATGGCGACGAGTAGGAATCTCCGTTGACCCAAAGCTGGAGGAAATGGTTCAAGGATATTCATCCCCTATTGAGCGAAGGGCCACGAGGCCGAGAGTGGGCTTAGTTGAGAGGCTGGCTATCGCTGGATATTGGCATGTTTTGGTAGCTATCGCACTTTCGGACTAGCTCAGCAGCATCTTCTTGTATGGTGAGCCAGTAATATCCTCGGCGGAGAGCGTTGTATGCCAGTGATATAACCCCCAGGCGGTTTCCGCATATGCCTTCATGGATCTCTCTGAGGATGTAATCGACATCTGCAAGACCAACACACTTGAGGAGGGGGTAAGAAAAGGACCTCTTATATAATTGCACATTCAACAGCACAAACTTGGAAGCCCTCAATTTGAGTAGCCTAGCTTCTGTGCGATCAGCGAGAAGAGTGTCATCAATGAGGTAGCGGATGTAGGCATCCATCCATATTAACTCATATGTGACTGGCAGGACCTCTTCCGCGACGTCAATGCTCGGAGCCTCTATATGCTCTACATAGGTTCTCCCTAGGGTGTTATCTGCCGAAGTGGCTAACCACGATAGGGCGTCAGCTCTGGCATTTTTGCCCTTGGAAATATAGCTGATGCTGAAGTAGGTTAATGAGAAGGTTTATGACTTGACCTTATTCAGATATCGAGACATAATAGGATCTCGAGCTTTATATTCTTTGGTGATTTGTTTGGAGATGAGTTGGGAGTCGATGAAGGCTCTGAGGTGCTTTACTTCGAGCTCTCGCACGAGCTTTATTCCAACCAATAGGGCTTCATACTCAGCTTGATTATTTGTAGCTTTGAAAAAGAACCAAAGGGCATACTCCAACACCATGCCTTTCAGGCTCGCAAGAATAACACCCGCTCCTTTCCCTTGGGAGTTGGAGGCGCTGTCTACATGGAGGACCCAGGTCTCCACTGTGCTCTCGGGCTCAGCATCTGAATGCACCATTGGGGTTCTTTATGTTGCTCCTCAGTTCAAGTGCATTCGACCAAGAACTCCACTAAGACTTGAGACTTCAGAGTTGATCTTGACTGGAATGAAAGATCGAACTCTCCCAATTTGATTGTCTATTTAGCTAATTGACCAGAGGTGTCAGGATGAGCTAGGATAGTTTTAAGGGGATGGATAGAAACTCCTTCAGTTCTTTGAAGGCTTTTTGGCAATCTTTCATCTACTCTAAGCCGTTTGCCTTGCGTAGAGCTTTGAAGAAGGGCAGATGTCTTTTGGCTGATCTTGACAGGAATCGGCTTAGAGCGGTCACTCTTTCAGTGAGCTACTGTACCTTCTTCTTATTGATTGGTTGCCTCATATCAAGAATGGCTTGGTTCAATCCCTCGCTGGGTCACCAAAAGACCTAGGAACTTTTCGGCGGTGACCCCAAATGCACACTTACGAGGGTTGAGCTTCATTTGGTAGCGCCGGAGATTATTGAAAGTTTTCTTCAGATCGACGACAAGGTTAGCGGTGCGGATGCTTTTGGTCATCATATCATCCATATACACCTCCATGTTGCACCCAATTTGGTCTTTAAAAACCTTATTCATTAATCTCTGATAAGTGGCCCTTGTATTTTTCAAGCCAAAGGACATTACCTTGTAGCAGTAAATGCCCTTCTTGATGATGAAGGAGGTATTCTCTTCATCCTTTAGGTTCATCCTTATTTGATTGTATCCAAAGAAGGCATTCATAAAACTGAGGAGCTCATGACTAGATATGAAATCCACTAGTTGGTCAATCCAAGGCAGTGGGAAGCTATCCTTTGGACATGCTTAAGGTCGGTAAAGTTGATGCAGATTCTTTAGCTTCCGCTCGCCTTACGAACCATCACTACATTGGCCAGCCAATTCGGATATTGCGCTTCCCAAATGTAGCCAGCAATGAGTAGTTTATTGACTTCTTCATCAATGGCCTTCTACTGCTCGGGGGTGAAACTTTTCTTCTTTTGACGGACAGGCTGGTACCTTGGGTAAATATTGAGCTTGTGGATAATTACCTCCAAAAGTATGCCAGACATGTTCGACGTTGACTAGGCGACGATATCTGAATTCGTCTGCAGGAAGGAGAGGAGTTGATTCTTTGACTCCATAGGAAGAAGCTCGTTGATTTGCATCATCTTTGCTGGGTCATCTCCCAGTGGGAAGGTCAGTAGGTGCTCCGCCAGCTCTCCTATTCTTTCTGACTCCCTGGGATCGAGTAGTTTTGAAATCGGTGGAACTATCGCCTTCTGGGGGCTAGGAGCCATATGGTAGCACAGCTGCACTAGATTTCACTCCCCGCGCATCTTGCCAACCCCTTCACTGGTAGAGAATCTGACGAGAAGGTGTTTGGTAGATATCACCGCATCAAGGGTGTTTAGGCTAGGTTGCCCAAGTATAGCATTGTAGGCCAATGGCACCTAAACCATCAGAAACCTCATTAAGACTGTGCTTTGACATGATGGTGTCCTTGCTATAACCAGTAGGGTAATCTTGCTTTCCACATTTATAGAATCTTCTGTGAAACCAACCAAAGGTACCATCACCGATTGGAGGGAGCTGAAAGATAAATCTATCCAAAGAAATGCATCGTACGTAAGGATGTCGACGAAGCTCCCACTATCAACTAAAATTCTTTTTACAGGATGCTTAGCAATTGTTATGGAGACGACAATGCTATCATCAGTTAAGTTATTTACCCCCGCTAGCTCCTCTTTAGAAAAAAGGATTACATTTTCTATGCTTTCATCCCCCCTCGGTCTCTTAGAAGAAGAAGCTGCCCCCCAGAAGATCATGCCTACCATCTTTTCTATCGAAGCATTATCGACGTTGGCTTGGACAGGCGGAGGCCCCATTAGCGTCAGAACGGCTGGAGGTCCTCCTTTTTAGACGAACTTTCCAAGGTAGCCCCTCTGAATGAGCTCCTCGATGGCACGCTTCAGGTTGCAATAGTCTTCTATATCATGGCCATAGTTTTGATGAAAACAGCAATATCGGCTCCTGTCGCATGCGGCCTCTTTCTTCAATGGGGGCGGACACCAGAGATAAGGCCCGTCCTTGATCTCCATGAGGATGTTAGGCCTGAAAGCGAGGAGAGGTGTGACTTTGACTTTCCTGGGGGCAAAGTTTTAATGCCGATTATCTAGTCGGCACAGGAGCTCAGGCTTTCTGGGGCAAGGCTTACTTGGCTCCATGCAAACCGGCTTCTTATTGGGCTTTCCTTCAGTTTCCCTTCGCGTGAAGTCAGTTTTATCGGTGCGAATATATTTCTGCGCATGACTTAGGAGCTCGGTATAGGAGTTGAGAGGCTTTTTGTTCAGTGAATAAGTGAAGCAGATGGGGCGAAGTCCCTGCTTCAAGGCCAAAGTGGCCACAGCATTATCGAAGTGATAAACCTCCAGGGTCACCGCCTTGAAATAAGCCATAAAATCTTTTAAGGGTTCTCCCTCCTGTCGAATGAAGAACAAACTATCCGCCATCCGGGAAATCCTTCGACATGCATCAAAGTGCATCAAGAAAGTTTTCTCCAGCTATCGGAAAGAGTCGATGCTACGCGGAGGTAGGTGAGAATACTAAGTGCACGCAGCCTTCTGCAGGGTGGCAAAAAAAGCAATATATAGAAGGGTATTAGTCGTCCCTTGAACTTGCATGAGAGCCTTGTAGCTCTCGAGATAGTGCAATGGATTCATGATGCCATCATACAGATCCAACTAAGGAAGGCAAACGCTAGAAGGGATATGCTCTATCATAATACGACGAGTGAGGGGTGGGCGAGTGTTGTAGTCCACCTCCGACTAGTTGTTGAGCCTCTAGCTGAGCTCCTCCTACTGCTGGTGTTGCTCGTCCAAGCGCCTCTCCACCTTGTAGTTGATATCCTCACCCGATGATTCGAAAGATGAGTAAGGAGAGGAGTGATGCCAATGGTGGTGTTCCCACTCAGGCTCCTTCCCATGTCATCGCCTGGGAGAGGGACTGCTCAAATAGTGAATGGGGGACCGCAATCTCTTGAAAGCTTCACGGTGGTGGTGCTTAGGTGAAGCATGATGGTGGTGAGCCTCTCTCTGAGGAGATTTTTCGTGGGTAGATTGTTGGCTAGCTAGAGCAGCTACTGCAGGCAGTATGAGAGGCCTGGGCTGCTGCTGAGTGGCCACCGAGCATTGCTCCTGCAGCTCATAAATTACTGCAACCAAGGTTTGGACTTGTTGAATGAGGATGGACAGTTGATTAGGTAAAGTAGCTATAAAGCTGGTGGTGAAGAAGAAGGAAGGGTGGCCTCCTGCTGTTCAGCACGTTGTGGACACCCTCCATCATAACTGGAGGAGGCCTTCGGAGTGTACGTCACCACCATGGCTATCTTAGAGAGGGTGAAGGCTTGTAACTCAGTGTTATAGAGCTCTCCTTTCTTCAGTGCGCGTCTCCCTACCTAGCGCGCCAATCTGATGATACCTGATCACCTTGTGCGAACGTCCTTGAGGGCATCGTGAGTTGCCGAAGAGGCTCCTCTCCAAGACTGACCTGCAAGAAGTCCGAGGACTAAATATTTCAGCGGAGACCCTTCGACACTCAAGTAAGTGATCAGAATCACAGCCGTGAGCTTGAGAAAGCTTGAAAGAGAAAGAGAGTTAGAAAATTTTTTGAGCTCTCTGAGTACTTGAGTGTTCATAGAAAATTTTTTGAGCTCTTTGAGTACTTGAGTGTTCATACCTGATCAGGGGTCCCTCTTAACCATTTTATGGATATTTCTTGTCATCTAGCGTCATGTAGAGCCTCATGATGGATGGTGACTTTGTGGACGGATGATGACTTTTTAGATGATGACTTTCTAGGCTAAATGTCAGAATCAGCGGGGTTTGTCCTATCTAATATGAGTAATTGGGGCCTCATGATGAATGATAAATTTCAGGAGGAAATGTCGAGATTAGTGGGGTTTATCCCATCAGACACACACGCCATAGGCGGTTGGTGGACCTGATTTTGTCAGGCACGTGGGCCATAAGTAATTGGGGGGCCTTGGCTTGTTCAATTGGAGGTTGCTTTGAAAACTGGAACCGAGTCCGGAGACGAGGCTGCCTTGGAGGTCGGAGCCGAGTCCGGAGAGGAGGCCATCTTAAAGCTGGGGCCGAGTTTGAAGACGAAGCCGCTTTGGAGGTCGGGCCGAGTCTGGAGAGGAGGCCACCTTTGAGCTAGGGCTGAGTCCGAAGACGAAGCCGTCTTGAAGGTCAGGGTTGAGTTTAGAGAGGAGGCCGTCTTAACTTCCGTTGTTAGGTAGCTTTGATCGTTAACTTACACGTAACTTCATCAGCTACATCAAAATTCAATCCGGTGGAGCGCGAAAATTTGCAAGCTTACACTTGATGGGGGCCATATTTTACGAGTAGGATGTCACCATATAATTTATTTCTCTCTGCTATTAGCCGATGTTAAATGCTGTTGCTTTTTCAATATAGAGCGCGTCATGCCAAAAGAATGTTGAATGCTCACAGGAAGAGGATGTTTATGAGCTATTTAATCCATCCATTTAATCATTTATGAAATTTAATCATTTATTCTTCATCTTTCATTAATCATGTAATATTTAAAAATTATATCATATATATATTATTTATATTACTTACTATTAATTAATTTTTATTTAAATTTTTAGAGCCATGGTCCATTGAGTTAACTGAGCTCCGACGGTATATGTTGTCACACGTATGGATTTCATAGGAGCTACTAAATTTTTCAAGGATAATTTTTATATACAATTTAAAAATCAATAATCGTAAGATTTTTTAAGAATTAAGAAAAAGCAATTGTTCATCCTCTATCCTATATATATCCGTACATATGCATGGGAAGAACTTTGCATCGCTATGACTTAAATTTTTTTTTTTTTTGGCTAAAAGCTTGTACTAATGTTTTATATAAGATATTTGGTATGTTGTGATGGATTCAAGATAACAAATTATTCAAATGAAAGCAATGAGATTATCATACTTAATTGTATCTCAATGATGATTCAAATCATCATCATCTTTAAATTTATTATCTAACCTAGACATCTTACATCCATCCTTAAACCTAATTATATAAGATACTTGATAATATAAAATACAATACAATATAATATAATGGTATTATATTATATTATTATAATATATAATGTAATTTGATATTATAGTATATTATGATAATATATTGTTATATTATTATAGGGCATTACTATCATATTGTTATATAATTATAAACATAAATATTATAATAACAAATAATATGAAATAATAATAAATTATCATGATAAATTATAAATATATGGAGTATAGTTTTAATATTTTATGGCCAGTGACCTTCTATTTTATGGTATATTGAATAGTTTAATCATAAATATTTTAAAAAAATTTAGTTATGGGACATAATAAATCAAATGCAATTAATGGCTTTATATCCCCAAGAATAAGGATACTAAAGGATAATTGATGATAAATCAAATGCATGCTATGCGCAATAATCATGAAACACGGTGCACCGCTTGCTTGAAAGTCACGGACCTCTCAGGTGACTGCTTTAAGATTCGTGCCCGAAAGTTCTTCTTCCCTGATCGTCGGCTTTCTGTGCTTCCTTCCTTGTTTATTCCTCTCTGCTTCATGGAAACCATGGGTCTTCGTCTCCGGCCGTGTCTGATGGGCCCAAGCGAGCCGGAATGGCATGGCGTCGAGCTCTTGAAGGACGGTTCGAGTGGGTAGCTCCATCACCTTCTCCGGCCGTCATAGCCGAATTGGAGCACCTGTATCCCGATATAGTCCAAGTTCCTATGCAATCGCTGGAGGAGGAAGAAGCTAGATGGCTGAATCACTCAATCATCGCTCGCAGTCTCTCCCGTTGGATTCCACCGGAGGTGATTATTCGGGAATTTCAGCGTGCGGGGATTCCAGGCGAAATTGAAGCTGTAACTCTGGCTCACCGGCACTTCTTGGTTCGGTTCTCCAATCCTCAAGCCTTGGAGACTGCTCTCGGTAGACCCTGGGTGGCCAATGGTCAGTCGCTTGCTGTTGCACAGTGGCAACCAGATTTTGTCCCGGCGGCGAGCTCATTCCTCCAAGCCCTGCTTTGGATTCGTCTTCCCCAACTCCCGATCGAATATTGGACTGACAAGGTGCTGTTTTCGATTCTCTCGGTCGCAGGGCAGTTCTTGTTCACTGATGCTTCAACCAAGCAAAGGAATCGAGGGGGCTTCGCTCGAGCTTGCGTCCGTGTAGACCTGAGCAAGCCCCTGAGGCCAGGAGCTAGGATCCGCGGAAACAGGGCACCGTTTTGGCAGCCATTCTCGTATGAGAATTTGGATGGAATCTGCGGCTCCTACGGTGCCTTGCATTTTGATGGTGGTTGTGGGGCGGAGCAAGCTGCATCGTCCTCCTCATCCCCCTCTCCTGAACCAAGGTTTGAGCCTTGGATGGCTACGCTCAGGCATCGGAAGCCTTCACAGGACCAGCAGCAATCGGCGCCCAGGAAGATGCCCCCTGCTGGCAAGCCCGTTCCCTCTGCCTCTGCTTCTCCAGAAGGCTGGACTGTTCCGAGGAAGGTGGCGTGGAGGCCTACTGGTCAGCTGCCTGTGAATCAGGAAGTTCAGGCAATGCACTCTCCTCCTGCGCAGAAGGATCAAGCGTGCCGGTTTTCCTTGAGTGTGCCAGTTGGCACTGGAAGTTCATATGCCAATCCTTTTGCTAGGTTGGGTTCAGATGAAATTGTAGACAGTGAGAAAGGAAGCCTGATGCCCAGTAAGGAAGTTCAGATGGGTCAGTCTAAGAGGGCCCGGCCAGTTGAGCCGCTTTTGCAGAGAGTGGTATCTAAGACCACTAAAGCAAAAGGGAAAGCATCCCTTAGGGGAAATGGAAGGGCACAAGACCTTTTCAAGTTTTCAGCATCTTCAGATTCCCTTTTGGGATCAGGTGGTTTTAATGGGCTGGGATCGAAGAAGTCCCGTTGTAAGGACGAGCCTGCTCTGGTGTGTAGCTTCGGGCCCTCCTTGCCGACTCAGGATGGAGGGCTGGCCCATGACACGGTAGTCTCCATCCTCAAGAAGGCCATACAGAAGGAGGATTCAGTGGTGGTCATGGATGAGTCGCATTTTGCCAATCTGGGCATGGGGGGTTGTTCTGCCAGGGGGCCTGGGGGCCCCCATTCTTCTAATGATCCGACTGAGTTGGTGTTACCTGGGGACATGGTTGAAGTCCCCCCCACAAGTTTCTAAATGAAGATTCTTACCTGAAATGTGCGAGGTGCTCTGAAACCCTCGTTTTGTTCTTCGTTTGGGAGATTGTTGCAGCTTTATGCTTTTGACATCTGTGTCCTGTTGGAGACCCGTCTGTCTAGGAATAGTCTGGCTCACCTCCGGAGATAGCTTTCCAGATCGTGGGCTTCTTATGTAGTCGAGTCGGTTGGTCTCTCTGGTGGTATTCTAGTACTTTGGAGACATGATAACATCATGGTTGACGCTTTCCACGGTTATGGTTAGCAAATAGCTCTGGTTATATCCGAGGGGTCCTCTACTCCTTGGTTCCTATCGGGCATCTATGCTAGCACTGACTTCAAGATGCGTCGTATCCTTTGGGCTAAGATTATTTCTCTTCTTGATCAGGGTCTTCCCTCCCTAATTGCTGGAGACTTCAATTGCATTGTGGGGGCTAGGGAGAAAAGAGGAGGCAGACAGTTTGTTGGATCCCCGGGCGTTGCTGAGTTCAGATCCTTCATCTCTTTTGCTGAGCTTTTGGATTTGGGTTTCACCGGACCCCAATATACTTGGTGTAATAATCGCCAGGGTGCCGCTAGGGTGTGGGAAAGGCTGGACAGGGCCATGACGACTTCTTCTTGGCTCCAGCTTTTCCCTTCTATTACTGTTATTCATTTGCCCAGAATTGGCTCTGATCACTGCCCCATTCTTATTTCTACTGATCATTCTTCTCAGCAGAGTAGGCAGTGTAGTTCGAGAAGTTTTGAACTTTTTATTCTTCTGCCAGAACCACTATCTCTCAGGTTTGGCAATTACCTATCAGAGGGAGTGCTACCTATAGACTTTCTCGTCAGCTGATCATTGCTAGACGCCGACTCTCTAGTTGGAATAAAAGAGAGGTGGGGGATATTGTTAGGCAGGTTGAGCAAGTCGAAGCTACTATCTCTTTCTTGCAGTCAAAGGAGGATCAGGAGGGGTTCCTCTTGGATTCTGATCTATTGACTCTTAGGTCCAGCCTGGCTTTGCATCACTCTCTTATGTTGCAGCAGGAGACTTTTGGAGGCAAAGGTCCATAATCCAATGGATTAAGGAGGGAGATCGCAACACTAGATTCTTTCATCATGCTACTTTGAAACGTCGTGCGATGAATCGTATCAGGCGGTTAGTTGATGAGGAGGGTGATATTCAGGAGGATGTCCAGATGATCAGGGATCAGTTTTTTCAGTTCTTTAAGTCTAAATGGACTGAGCATTCTGGTGTGGGCTTCCTAGTTTTCCCTGTTCAGCCCCCTTACAGAGTCACCACTGCTGACAATGCTAGTCTTGTTAGATCAGTCACGGCGGAGGATATTCAGCGTGCTTTATGGGATCTTGGACCTGACAAGGCCCCTGGGCCTGATGGCTTCCCTCCGTTCTTCTTCCGCCACTATTGGGATATTGTGGGTCAGGATGTGGTGCAGGCTATTCAGCTTGTCTTTCAGTCTCACACTATTCCCTCTGATTGGAATCGGACCCTTATTACCTTGGTGCCAAAATGTCCTGATGCTTCATCCCCTCTGCACTATCGGCCTATCAGTCTCTGTACCACCTTATATAAGGTTTGTGCTCACCTCCTGGTTTCTCGGTTGGCTCCGGTGATCCCTCATCTCATTTCTCCTGAGCAGGGTGCTTTTATTAGGGGGCGCAGTATTACTGATAACGCTCTGTTAGCCCAGGAGTTCATGCATGACCTTCAGCGTGCTTCTAGTCGTCAGAGCCTTATGGCAGTGAAGCTTGATATGGAGAGAGCTTATGACAGATTGAGTTGGGATTTTCTACGCTATACCCTTCAGGAGTTTGGCTTCGATGACCTTTTTATTGCCTAGATTATGGCGTGTATTCACCGGCCATCTTTCTCTCTCTTAATTAATGGAGATCAGACTGATTACTTCTACTCTGAGGTCGGTCTGAGGCAAGGATGCCCTCTTTCCCCCTTCCTTTTTATCCTCTCCGCTGATGCTCTGTCTCGAGCTCTTACTCAGGCTCAGATGGATTAGTCCCTTGTTCCCTATTCTGCTGGTCCCCTTGGGCCCACTCTTTCCCACTTACTGTTTGCGGATGACTGTATTCTTCTGGGGAATGCTTCTACTCGTAATGCTTCCACCTTGGCGACCATTCTGCAGGATTATTGTCGGGCTTCTGGTCAGAAAGTTAATCTAAATAAATCTTCAATCTGCTTTAGCCCGAAGACGTCTCGTACTGTCAAGGGATCTATCTTGGGTATTATGGGTATTCCTGTTCAGGCTGATCGGCTCTCCTACCTTGGGATTCCTATCATGGGAAGAAGGCCTCGAAACTCTAATTTCAGTGTCCTGGAGAGGAGGGTTCACGATCGCCTGGATGGGTGGCAGGTCACTGGGCTTTCTATGATGGCTCGGATCACTCTTTTACGCTCAGTGTTGTCTTCTCTTCCTCTATATGTTATCCAATGCTGCCATCCCACTAACATGCTTAAGGAAGATCGAGAGATATTTTGGAATTTCCTCTGGGCCTCGATGCAGGATGGTCATGGCGTTCATCTTCTGGCCTGGGATATTGTCTGTATGCCGATTGCGGAGGGTGGTCTTGGGATCCAGTCTCTTACTGCTAGGCGGGAAGCTCTGATTGCTAGGCATGCTTCGCGGTTCTTGCTTGATCCGCATTGTTTGTGGAGCTCCTTCATGCGTGCTAAATATGGAGACTGGAATCATTCTGCTTTCCCTCAGTCCCCCCGTGGGCAATCCTTCTTATGGAAAGAGGTCTGTCGGCATTCACCCGATGTTCTGGACTGCATTTCTTGGATGATTGGTGATGGTACCTCTGTGGATGTTGTTCAAGACGCTTGGATTGCAGACCTTCCCCTATCGCGATGGCCGACTTTTGTTTGCACTGATATCCGTAATGGAATGAGAGTCTGTGATTTAATATCTCAGGATCATTCTGCTTGGGTTTCCTCGTCGGTGTCTAGTCTCTTTGTGGGAGAGCTCTACCATCGTGTTACTTCTATTCCTCTCGTTTCGGGACCTGCTGCTAACACTATGGTATGGAGGAGATCCTGTTTATCTTAGGCTTCTATGAGGGACCTCTTGAATCTCTATAGGCCCTTGCCCCAGCAAGCTATGGATTTGGCTTGGATTTGGCGCCTTCCCATTCACCCTAGAGTGTGTCTCTTCATATGGAAGCTTGCTCGGAATGTTCTTCCTACCTGTTCCCTGCTTTCCAGGAGAGGTATGAGCATTATGCCTACATGCCCAGTGTGTGGCCTTGAGGAGGAGACAGTAGATCATGCTATCTTTTTATGTATTAGAGCGAGACAGATTTGGCAGAGTTCAGGCGAGTGCCCTTGGGCGCATGATTTTGATTCCCAGTGACTTTCCTTTCTTTTCCTGATTAGGCAGGATTCACGGAGGGGCTACCATCAGTTGGTGCCGAGGTGGGCTTATACTGCGTACCAGATATGGTTATCCCAGAATCAGCTTGTGTTCACTAACGAGATGGCTTCATCCCATCGGGTTGTCAGGTCCGCTGCCTCCTTATCCGCCGAGTATACTTTTCATCAGAGCACTCTTGATTTTGCCAGCCCTGGCCACTGGGTCTCCCATGCTGCTCTGGCAGCGCACCGGCGTACGGTATTTATCTCTTGGGAGCCCCCTCCTCTAGGGTTTGTCAAAATCAACTTTGATGGGAGTGTTCGAGGCAGATATGCGGGTTTAGCTTTCATGATTAGAGGGTCGGATGGCACGATGCTCGCGGTTGGTGGATTTGGGCTTCTTGACTCTTCTGTTCCCCTTGCTGAATTGTATGCGGCATTGGCGGGTATTTCTTATGCCATTCGGAGCCTGGGTGTCCAAAGGCTCATTATTGAGGGAGACTCTGCTACGGTTATCAGTTGGATCCGTCAAGAGTCTACTGACCATCGGCCGTCCATCCCCTTGATCAGTGACATCCGATCTCTTTTCCAGGGTGCTGACAGCGCCCAGATTCAGCATATCTATAGGGAAGCCAACTCAGCTGCAGATTGGATTACCGCTAGAGTGGCATATCACTCTGGCTTTTGAAGCTGGAAGCAGGGCGACCCTTGTCCTATTATCCTTACTTAAATTTTGTATTCTGATATATCGGGTTCGATTTACCCTAAAATGATATGATCATCCATTTGTATCAAAAAAAAAAAAAAAAACACGGTGCACCAAGACTTTCTCAAAAAGGGAGGCAAATGGTGTCACTGGGAAAAGCACGGGCCCATTTTATTTTTATTAAACTCATCGGTAACAGTGTTTTTGGTGGGTTTGCTGACAACTGCCATCTATGCCAAGCGGTGTTAAAAAAAAAAAAAGGAAAAAGCAACATAACCTCATTGGCGTTTAAGCTTTAGAGTGCTTTAGAGTTCGTGCATGCTTTAGAGTTTGTGCATCTAGCGACTGCGAGCTCTGCTTTTGTTGATGCTTTTAAATTCGTGCTTCTAGATTTTTGGCAGCCGATCTCTAGCGATCGTTGGTGCCGGACTGATTGCTTCCTGTGGATGATGAATTCCATCCCGAATGTCAACCTAGCGGCTTCGAATGGAGGTAGGATGGGGGCGGGGGCTTGGAATCGCAGGCTCGACAGCCGTTTTGAATGGGTGGCATCTTCACCCTCTCCGGCAGAAGTCGAGGCTCTGGAACAGAGGTTTCCGGAGGTGATCCAGGTCCCGGCTCAACTTTTGGAGGATGAATCTTCGGAGTGGAGGATGAAGGCGGTGATTGCGCGGAGTCTCTCGCGCTGGGTCCCAACGGAGGCCATTCTGTGGGAGTTTCGGCGAGCTGGGATTTTTGGCGATGTGGAAGTCATCAGCTTGGCCCACCGCCATTATCTCTTCCGATTCGCTGATCCTTCTACTAAGGAGACTGCTCTTGCTAGACCTTGGATGGCCAACGGTCTGTTGATTGCAATGGAGGAATGGCGTCCTCAATTTGTGCCGTCGGAAGGTTCTTTGGCCTCTGCTTTGTTGTGGATACGGCTGCCTTCCCTTCCGATAGAGTACTGGTCAGAGGAGATTATCAGCTCAATCATCTCGGTTGCAGGCGTCTTCCAATATATAGATGATGCTACCAGGGAAAGAAAGAGAGGGGGGTTTTCTTGCGCCTGTGTTCGGGTGGACCTGAGCAAACCCCTGAGGCCAGGAGCAAGGGTTCGTGGCTCTGCGTTGCCGTTCTGGCAACAGTTCATCTACGAGCATTTGGAGGGTATATGCAAAGCCTGTGGATCGGTGCACTCGGCGGGCAACTACTCTTCTTCTCCGTCTGATGCTTCTTCCTTAGAATGCCTGTTGTTCGGGCCTTGGATGGCGGCCCTTCGGCGGCGGCGATCCTCTCCGGCTACGGTCGCTGCTCCTGCTTCAAAGGTATAGCAAGCGGGGCGGGGGGCTGGTTATTCTGATGCTTGGCAAACTCCGAAGAAGTTTGCTCGGAGACCTCGTAGGGCTGTGGTGCCTGAGGACGAGGGCCTCTGCTCTGGGGCGCAGACTGGTATTGGAAGCAGGGAGGTGAATTTAGGGGTGTTCCATGGTTTGGGCGATGATGGGCAAAGTGCCTCAGGGGGGGGGGGGTTCCCACGCCGTGCCGGCTTCCCTGTTACCTGTGTCATCTGAGAGGGGGCATGTCATGCCGGTTTCCTCTGAAGCCTCAGCTGGGATTGATACTACTCTGAAACAGCCATCAGTGATCTCAGTCAACCCCTTTGCTTTGCTGGGCTCTGACAAATCGACGAGTAGGCCGATGAACCGCAAAGAAGCCAATCCGGGCCCACTCAAGCGGGCTCGACCTGTTGAACCTGTTGAATCTTTGGCCCCACGGGTTGTTTCCAATAATCGGAAAGGAAAAGGGAAACTTTTGGGGAAAAGAACAGTGCAATCCTCCCTCACTTAATCGATGCCCATGGCTGAGTTTAATGGACCTGAGACCTTTCGGGGTTTCTGGTCCATGACTAATCGAACTACGGAGGCTCGGGGCTTAGATGGACCCTCGGATGCCCCCCCCAGATGATGCAGGAGGAGGGTCTGTCCCATGATACTGTAGTTTCTCTACTTAAACAGGCCATTCATCCGAAAGTCACAGCATATGTTATGGATACTCCGGATCAGTGTCCCTTGGAGGGAGTGACCCCTACAACCTGCTCACCTATTACTGAGTTGTTAGGGGATGTGGTGGGCCCCCCACCTTCTGAATGAAGATTCTCATATGGAATATTAGAGGAGCCCTGAAACCTTCATTTCGCTCCTCTTTTGGGAGACTGATGCAGCTTCATAATTGTGATATCTGTGTCTTGCTGGAGACTCGTTTGTTGGTGATAGTCTGGCTTTTGTTAGAAGATAGATATCTAGATCCTGGTCTTCTTATGCTATTGAGTCCGAGGGTCTATCAGGCGGCATTTTGGTGTTGTGGAGGTCTGCTGATATTAGAGTTGATGCTTTTCATATCTGTGGCCAGCAGGTGGCTCTTGTTATTTCCAAGGGATCGCTGCCCCCGTGGCTTCTGTTTGGGGTTTATGCCAGCACTGACTTCCGGATCCGCCTGGTTCTCTTGGACGAGCTCCTCTCTCTGCTTTCTCAAGGCATTCCTGCCCTGTGTGCTGGAGACTTTAATTGTATTGCAGAGGCTAATGAGAAGAGAGGGGCAAGGCAGTTTGTGGAAACTACTGCTATCTTGGAGTTTCGAACTTTCATAGCCTCTGCTAATCTGCTGGATTTGGGGTTCCAAGGTGCCCATTTTACCTGGTGCAATAATCTCCATGGAGCTGCTAGAGTGTCAGAGCTGTTAGACAGGGTCTTGGCCACGGCCAATTGGATCCGATCCTTTCCTTCTACCACTGTCACTCATCTTTCTCAGATTGCTTCTGATCATTGTCCTATCCTAATTACTACTGATGCTGCCGTTCAGAGCAGAGGCCAGTTTAAATTTAAGAAATTTTGGACCTCTTATTCCGCAGCCCGCTCCCTAATTTCTCAGGTCTGGTGTACTCTAGTTAGAGGGAATGCTACTTACAGACTTTCCCGGCGTCTTGAATTGGCAAGGCGCCGATTGTCCAAGTGGAATAGAGAGGAGGTTGGTGACATTGTTAGGCAGATTGAGCAGTTAGAGAACACTATTACCTCTCTACAGGATAAGGAAGATCGGCTTGGCGGGCTTCTAGACTCTGACCTTACTACTTTCCGGTCTAGCCTTGCTCTCCACCACTCCCTCCTCCGCCAGCAGGAGATTTATTGGAGGCAAAGGTCCCGTGTTCAGTGGATCAAGAAAGGCGATCAGAACACTAGATTCTTCCATCATGTCACCTTAAAGTGCCGAGCGGCGAATCGGATTCGACGGCTTGTTGATGAGGAGGGTAATGTCCAGGACAACGTTGAGGCTATTGGGAACCAGCTTGTTCAGTTCTTTCGCTCTCGGTGGTCTGAGACCTTGGGGGTCGGGTTCCCTGTGTGTCCTATGCCCACCTCCTTCAAGGTCACTACGGAGGAGAACGACTATCTTACAAGGCCAGTTTCTATAGAGGAGATTCGGAGGCTTTATGGAACCTAGGTCCTGATAAGGCTCCGGGGCCTGATGGGTTCCCCCCTTTCTTCTTTCGTCATTATTGGACTATCGTGAGACAAGATGTTCTGCAGGCTATCCAGCTTGTCTTTCAGGCCAATTCTCTTCCCTCGGACTGGAATCAGACTCTTATCGTCCTGGTGCCGAAGCGGCCTGATGCATCCAAGCCTTAGCATTTCCGTCCTATCAGTCTGTGCACCACCTTAAATAAGATTTGTGCTCGGCTCCTGGTCTCTCGCCTGAGAGTGGTCATCCCTCGCATCATCTCTCCTAAGCAGGGGGCTTTTCTCAGAGGACGGTGCATTTCTGATAATGTCCTCTTAGCTCAAGAGGTTATGCATGATCTCCACAGAGCTCCTACTCATCACTGCTTGATAGCAATTAAGATGGACATTGAAAGAGCATATGATAGAGTCAGCTGGGAGTTCCTATACAGAGCTCTTCAGGAGTTTGGGATTGCTGAGCCTTTTATTATCTGGATTAGAGCCTGTATTCAGAGGCCATCATTCTCTATCATTGTTAACGGTGGCCTGATGGACTCTTCCATTCTGCCGTTGGTTTCAGGCAGGGCTGCCCCCTTTCACCTTTCCTGTTCATTCTTTCAGCGGATGGTCTTTCCAGGGCTTTATATCAGGTTCAACAGGCCTCAGCTATTATTCCCTATAGTGCGGGTCCCCAAGGGCCCTTGCTTTCTTACTTATTCTTTGCCGATGACTGTATCTTGGTAGGGAGAGTCACTATTAGTAATGCTATGGCATTTGCTTCAGTAATTTAGTCTTACTGCAGGGCTTCTGGGCAGAAAGTTAATCTTGATAAATCTATGATTTGCTTCAGCCTGAAGACCAGTCCTTCCTTGAGACAGGTCATTAAGCGGAGGTTGGGGATCTCTGTTTAGGCGGATCGGATTTCCTATCTAGGTATTCCTATTACGGGGAGACGGCCGCGTTGTTCTGACTTTCTTGACCTTGAGCGCCGGGTCCATGCTCGGATGGATGGGTGGTAGGTCACAGGGTTATCTATGATGGCCAGGCTCACCCTTATTCGTTCTGTGCTCACTTCTCTTCCCCTTTACATTCTATCTAACGCAACCGTTCCGGTGACCTGCTTGAGGCGGATGGAGAGATGGTTTAGAGACTTCCTCTGGGGATCGATGCAGGATGGTCATGGGATCCACCTGGTGGCTTGGGATGTTGTCTGTATGCCGATTTCAGAGGGAGGGCTTGGGATTCAGTCCCTCATTGTGGGGAGGGGGGCGCTGACTGCCAGGCATGCGACGAGATTTTTGCTTGATCCTGACTGTTTGTGGAGCTCGTTTATGCATGCGAAGTATGATGATTGAACCACTTATACACCTCCTCAGCCTACTCGTGCCTGCTCTTTCTTCTGGAAAGAGGTGTGTCAGCATGCTCAGGACATTCTATCCCGTATTTCGTGGATGATAGGGGATGGTACTTCTGTTGATGTGATTACGGATACGTGGGTGGCTGATCTTCTTTTGTCCCAATGGCCTACCTTTGTGAGCACTGACATTGCTAGTGGTATGAGAGTCAGTGACTTAATTGCTCAGGACCGCACTGTCTGGCATGCCTCCCGGGTTGCCACTTTATTTGGGGCAGAGCTATCCTGACGTATTCTTTCCATCCCCCTTATACCGGACTGTGCCTCGGACATCAAACTCTGAAGGAGATCCTATACGACTCGTGCTCCGATTAGAGATCTTATTCAGGAGTACAGGCCACAGGCTATGCATATGCTGGATGTCCTGTGGATCTGGAAGCTTCCTATTCACCATAGAGTGCGACTGTTTATTTGGAAGCTGGCTTGGGACTGTCTTCCGACTTGCTCTTTATGCGGATTGGCGGAGGAGACTGCTGACCACGCTATTTTTATGTGCGACAGTGTCAGATTGGTCTGGCAGGTAGCAAGGTTTCAGTTCTGGAGTGATAGTAGTGGCTCTTGTTGTTCTGCTTTTCTGAAGATGATTCGGCAGGACGCTCAGGGGGGCACGCGGCGATTGAGCTCTTCAGCCGCTTATATTGCTTACCAGGTTTGGCGGTATCGGAACAAGAAAATTTTTTCCGATGTCAGTACCCCTTCCCACAGGACACTCCGATCAGCCCTATCCCTCTCTGCTGAGTATATGCTCCATCAGTCTGGCCTTGATGCTGATAGACCTAGTATCTGGGATTCCCCTGCTGCTGTGGTAGCGCACTGGCGCACGGTCTTCGTTTCTTGGGAACCCCCCACTAGGATCTGCCAAGATCAACTTTGATGGCAGTATTCAAAGTCGGTTGGCTGGATCAGCTTTCGTGATCCGTGACCCGGATGGATCGATGATTGCGACTGGTGGTTTTGGCTCTCTTGACCTGTCAGTACCACTAGCTGAGTTATATGCAGCGTGGGCTGGCATATCTTATGCTATCCGCAGTCTGGGCAGCCGCCATCTTATTATTGAAGGGGACTCTTTTACTGTGGTGCGTTGGCTATGGCAGAACGTCGGCGACCCTGAGCCTGCTAATCCTTTGTTATGTGACATCAGATCTTTGCTCCATCAGGCTACTACTGTCTAGGTGAGACATATCTACCGGGAAGCTAACTCAGCGGCTGATTGGGTAGCTGCCCGGGTTGCCCATTATTCCGGTTTCTAGTCCTGGAGATTGGGTAATGCTTATCCTTTGATTTTATCTCAGATTTTATACTCTGATATATCGGGCTTGATTCACGCTAGACTGGTGTGATCCTCGGTTTGTATAAAAAAAAAAACTCGTTGGCTCAGTACTGTACCATGATTACCAAGCGCTTGCTATTTATTACATGACGCCGGCTCAGTCCGGTCAGCACTTCTTACAAAACTAATTAATGGAATATATTAATCTGTTGCTTATATTTTATTTTTTAAAATTATTATAATTTATAAAATAATTCTAAAGAAGTCAGTACTAGACTGTACTTAAATTTTGATGCAAATTATATATATATATATATAATCCGTAAATCGAACAAACCTACGGCCTTACGAGGCAAAATCCTTGGGCCGAGTGGTTCAGAGTCGGGCCGGGCCGGCTAGCCCATACCCACACCTAGTCCAGTCCAAGGTAGGTTTCGAATTTTGATGTAGCCCTGCAAATAAACCCAAACCTAGGAAATGTCTTTGTATACCGTTACAGTGCAGCATGGTTTGCATTGGATACAGTGATTCACCAATAAATAAGTCTATGCATCAGCGATGCGAAACCCATGAATGGGCCTCTCGACATGGGCCCATGCGCGAACGAAACCCAATGCAGCTGGCCATGTACAAAGACTTCTCCCAAACCCAATGCAGCTAAGCAGAAGCATGCTTAAAACATGACCCATATTTTTAGGGAAAAGTCTTGCTGCACTACCTTCTAGTGCAGCTAGCGTGCACCGATCGCGCGAATTGATCATCTGCATGTAGGATACATGACAAGGCCTATTGAATCTTTGCACACATGTCGGCACAGATGGACGATGGTCAGTGCACGCTTGTTGCACCATGCAGCGAGTCTTTTCCTATTTTTAGCCGTTTTGGTCGTTATTTTATACTCGGTCCAACCCATTGGCCTGACAATTTGTTAGACATTTTTGAGATTATTAAATTTGGATCATTAAAGGTACCCAATGAACGTAGCTACAAAGTTTGAACACTCTTTAGAAAAGGGTTTACGATATAGTTGTCAGATCCGGTTCGGACATTGATCAAACCAAGGGCTCAGGTTACCGTGTTATTGGTTCAGCCGTTGAGTCACTGGTTGAACCATCATCAATTATTTTAATATAAAAATATATTTATATTAATAAAAATTAATTTTTAATAAAAAAATTAAAGTTAACATGATAATAAAACCCATAATCCCATTTGATTCGAACTGGGTTGATCGATTTACGGGTGAATTGGATAGCTTGACCAAATTATTTTAAATCACTTACACATCCAATTTTATGTTAAAATTGGATCGGCTTAATCTTTGAGTCCTGATTCAACCGGTCTAACTAGCTAATTCGGTCCAGAGTTAAAATTTGAACCTCTTCCCGGTCAAGTCATATTAGGCTAGCTTGCAGGCTTTGACACAAGCTCGGATTAGCGTTCAAGGGTCGGACGAATGAGAAGAGCGATGATAACGTCAAACATTTGATGCGTTTTAGACTATTAACAGGATTAACGTCAAACATTTGATGGGTTTTAGACTATTAACAGAATTTAAGTTTTATGAACTAGCAGAGATTTTATGTTTTTTAAGAATTTTTAAAAATCTTATATATTTTTAAAACATTAAATAGTAATAAAATAAAATATATTATTATACCTATTATTTTAATTTTAATTTATGTAAGAGCAATAGATAATTCTTGAATCAAGAGAAATACTTATTAGAAATGCCAAGGCTATATTTTTTCTTCTTGCTTCTCTAATAGATAGTATTTTTGATGAAAAAAATTAATCACAGATATAATGTGAAAAAATAACCTAATGCATTTATAATTAAGTTTTAATATATATTTTTTTTATCATGAATCACTGTTAAGCTTCAAGCCTTTACAAATTATTAGTCGTACCATTCAATAGAGATGTGCTCAAGTTTAAACTATATATATATATATATATATAGTGAGTGAGCTTTTTTTACTTGTATTATTGGATCAAATTTATTTAATTAATTTTATAAATTAAAAATTACTAATGATTAATGAGGGCTCATAACAGAAAATTTTTTCGCAAAATTTATTTCATCCACGTCCTCTCAATTAAACCATCCCGGGGAGGACTTCAAATTTGTTTTCTCCTTTTACGTATGTCAATTAATTATATTATTATAGGAGGGATTTAAATGACTGACACTAATAGACACTTATGCCATGTCATTACTGTTGAAAAAAAGGTAAAAAATAAAAAATAAAAAGGGATCCACACGAGCGTTAACGCTAGCGTGGGCTTGGGCTGAACGCTTGGTGAGCCAATGTTCATGAACGTGCTTAAATAATTAATTTATTAATATTTTTAATATAATTTAGGGTTTTTAATATAATTTAGGGTTAACGGCTATTAGGCGTTTAAGGCCATTATGGGCCAAGCCGTTGGAACTTTTATTGTTCGAGTCTAGCTCTTTATCTCATATTATTTCTATTTTTTATTATTATTTCTATTTTTTATTAATCTTTTTATGGGCATCATTGGGTTGCATCTTCACACGATCGTACTCGTGGTCTCCACGCGATCGTACTCATGGTAGGAGGATCGGGTCGAGTCGGGTCATTGTACCAGGTCATTGTACCTTGGGGATAGATCGCCAACAACCTGTACAAAGAGGCAAAAATATGATCCTTAGGGCCGTATCTAACACGCCTCGTACCGGGTTTGATCTATATCTTATTTTTGTTTTTAACTTTATTTTACATTTAAACTTCTATAATATATTTCTAGCAATTTCTAGGAAAGGATATTTTGCAGGATCAAAAATTATTTTCCAACAGCTAAGGATCAGAGTCTCCCTTTATGTATACATGTTTTGTCTTTTATTTTTCTTCTGCTGGTGTATGCAGATGCTTGTTAATTTTAATTTTTATGTATAGATGATAAAGATCAGATGATCCAGATAGTTTGCATCTTGCATGCCACTATTTTTACATATGCTAATGACCTTTTTATGTAATTATCAATATTATGTGTTGTTCTTGTCCACATTATGAAATATTATTGTTGTTCATGTGTAGGTAGCCATTGTTATCTATATATGTTTCTTTGGCTTCACATGCATCTAGAGAGCATTGACAGGCTTTAATCAAGAAAATAAAAGCTTAAACGTGAAGGCATATATATTCAAGCGTTTTAAGCTTGTTTCCTAGACGCTAAAAGTGGGACGTGTATAAACATCTCTGTTAATGGTTAATCTTTTAAGCAACTGACTGTGCAACAATCATGAACGCTTGTTTGTTGTGTTCAGTGGTGAGAACTTTTCATGTGGAGGCACTTGTTAAACAATGTCATTGGAAGGTAGTTTGCAAAACATAATCCATAATTTTTAATAGTTGAGTAATTGACTAAACTATATAATGAGAATGGTGATCCAGGTAACGAGAGGTCGAGATAATATAATGACCTCTTTAATCTCTGGAACAAGTTATTAAACTCTTAATATGGCAATTATATTTTTACTTATCATTGTTGGTTATTATTGATTTTACGTAGGGTATTTTTGTGTATTAGTATATGTAATATGTATATATAATGAGTCACAATTCTTTTCATACTACAATAGATGGGACAGAATCCATTCCCTATATTATCTCATATTACCTATAGCAATTTCACTTTGCTTTGCCTTGATGCCATTCCCAATTTGAATGTCACTTTTGGTGAAGTGTGGATATTTGTTTGGTAACTCACAAGTTTGCATTTGTTCAACCTAATGAAACAATAATGTAACACAGGTGTTCCTTATAAGAATTAATCTCTCATATTAGCACG
Source organism: Calamus simplicifolius (assembly GCA_900491605.1). NCBI lineage: Eukaryota > Viridiplantae > Streptophyta > Magnoliopsida > Arecales > Arecaceae > Calamus > Calamus simplicifolius. Next base: position 720,273 of record UESW01004281.1, read on the forward strand.
TGATATGTCATATTCATGAAACCGTTGAGAACAACATAAAAGTTTAATTGCTTTGCAGTGTCCTTTTGTTTTGATAAATTACAATTCATTGAATGCTTTAAGCTTATATTGTTTTTTAATTAAAACAATATGGTTGTGACATATATATGGTATAGAAGTGTGACTAAAATCACTCAAAGTAAGAAGCTTATTTTATCTTCGGACATTTGCAAGCAAAAGTTATGGCTATGATGATCCATTTCAGAAGCGAGCATATATTTACATTCTTCGATAAATTCAAAGTCTTCTTATTCTAGATAAGTGTTTTCTGTTATAGTGGCCATTGAGAGATTACACCATGTTTTATCTTGTCTTAGTTTGGAAGTTGTGATCTCTTTTAGTTATATTTTTCTGTATGGCTTTATCTTGAATATCAAGCATTCAAGCATTGCCAAGCCATATACGGCTTCGTCATAAGTCTAAAAGACAATAAAAAAATTTATCTCTTTGGAATTTACCGAGAAGAATTTGACAGATTAATTAACCAAGGAGTTATCTAGGAATGGAGTCCTAGATTCATCGAGGGAGATGTGGCTTAAGCCCATTATTTGATCGCCAGCAGTGGATACTCAACCTCTGTGATTAGAGATCCCATGAATGAGGTTCAATGTGGTAGAAACGAAGGTGATTGAGTGATCGTGTTAGAGCATAAATTTTTGAAAAAATTTTCATCTCATAGCTCTTATAAAGTGACAAAGTAAATTTGTATAAGGTTGAGTCATACTCTTAATGGATTCGAGGTAGGTTATCTGCAGGGTATTATCACAAATACCCTTGAGGATTCACCTATATGAGAATCGTCAGATTATGTTGTGACTAAAGGTTTGGGCTAACCTTAAAGAATTCTCATGAAAAATCAAAGTATTAAGCGCAAGGGCTTTAATATGCGCTGACCGCTTAAACCCAATTGATCCATACTGTGTGTGATTAGTAGAAGTCTGAGTCAAAGGACCTAGTTCAAGGTCTAATCCACTATGGTTCCTTAAGATGTATACAATCAACACTAAGTGAAGTTCAAGTCTACAGGACACCTCACCTATTGCGCAGTATAAGATGCCCTAAAATATATCTTATATTGATGTTATATATTTATTTATTTTTTAACTTTTGTGGGGAATTGTTGAAAAAAAAGGTAAAAAATAAAAAAGGACCCACACAAGCATTAACGCTCGCGTGGGCTTGGGCTGAACGCTCACCCGAGCGTTTAGCTGAACGTTCGTGTGTTCGTGAACATTGGGTGAGCCAACGTTCATGAACGTGCTTAAATAATTAATTTATTAATTTATTTTTAACATAATTTAGGGCTAACGGCTATTAGGCCTTTAAGGCCATTATGGGTCAAGCCGTTGAAACTTTTATGGGCCAAGCCTATAAATAAGCTATCAATAGTAGAATAGTTAGGAGTAGCTCTTCATCTCATATTATTTTTATTTTCTATTAATCTTTTCATGGGTATCTGAAGGTAATGGTTGCACCTCTATGCGATTGTGCTTGTGGTAAGAGGATCGGGTTGAGCCGGGTCATTGTACTTTGAGGACAGATCGCCAATAACCTGTACGAAGGGGTGAACATCTGATCCTTTGGGCAGTGTCTAATATGCCTCGTACCTGATTTGATCTATATCTTATTTTTATTTTTTATTTTATTTTACATTTAAACTTCTATAATATATTTTTAGCAATTTCTAAAAAAAAATATTTTGCAAGATTAAAAATATTTTTTAACGATTATGCATGATGTGCGCAAGAAACAAAGTTAAATAGAATATATGTAATGCAAGAAACAAAGTTAAAAAGAATATATATGCAATGAAATTAACAAGCAAAAACGACTACGGCAATGAAGTCATGTATAGGGAAGGAGCACGTGACAAAAGCTCAAATTTGATCAACTTTGTTGCTGAAAAGTCTTTGTTTGAATGCATGAATTAGATGCACGTTTGTGTCATCATGCATATGATGTATACCATTGCTTATTGGACCAAAGTATGCAAATTGAGACAGGCACGCATTTATATTGACATAGGCACACAATCAATTCATGTGCTTAATGAGCACTTTATGCGAAGGTCCACCAACAAAGAATTTTTCCTCCGTTGCTACGCCAGCGTGTAGTACTGGGAATCCATCTCTCGCTCTCGAAGAAATCACCCGGTCTTTCGAGGTATATGTCATCTTCTTCGGTAAGCAAGCGTATAAGTTTCTTCGTTAAGGTATGCACCATTTTCTTTCGTACGAGTCCGCGACGGTGAAATTTGCCACCATTTTCTTCGTTCAGACCCGCGTCAGATACGGCACTGGAAGTTGGTGTCGATGGTGAAATTTGGAAACGAATGGGATTCCCGGTGCAAACAAAGGACGCCAACAAATTAAGACGAAGAGACCCAGCAGATGGCTTTCAATGAAACTTCACTCAACAAACTTTTTTTCTTTTTTTGTTCAAACCATGTGTTTAGACAGTGAATTTCAACCAAAAATCGCTTATCAATTCTTTGGCAAATGATTTTTTTTTCCATAAAAATTTTATTAATATCTATATTTATAAGAAAATAAAGAGAGTAAAAAAAGATTACAAATAATTCTCTAAGATTCCATTCACTTCTCATGGCAAAGTTTACCTATAAAGTAAAGCTAACAATAATATTGTAAAGGCGATGAAATTTAAAAAAAAAATCTTAAATTTCTATCATTTCAGATATATGATGAATATATCATGACAACTTCATCTTAAATTTTTTTTTTTGGTACAAGCGGATGATCATACTAGTCTAGTGCGAGTTAACCCGGATAGATCAGAATACAATATTTGTTAAAAAATAAAAGTACAAGGATCATCCTGATTTCAGATCCAAAAGCCGATGTGCTGAGCAACTGAAGCCGCCACCCAATCCACAGCAGAATTGGCTTCTCGATAAATATGACGGATTGAACTCTGTAGACATCCCGTAGAGAAGTTCAGATGTCATGGAGGAATGGGTTGGTAGGGACCTGATTGCAACACTCCTTCTGAAGTCATCGGATGACAGCAAGAGAGTCCCCTTCAATGAAAAGACTATGAGCATGAAGTATCCAAATAGCATAGAAAACACTAGCAAACACAGCCCAAGCTGCGTAAAGCTCAGCCAAAGGGACAGAGAAGTTTAGGAGACTAAACCCTCCCACATCCAACAAAGCTCCATCAATCTCTTGGATTACAAATACAAAACCAGCTAGTCTTCCCCGAACACTCCCATTGAAATTGATTTTGACATACCCTAGGAGGGGCTCCTAAGAAATGAACAGGGGAGTCCTAGTGGCCAGAGCTGTCTGGATCAGAAGCATAGTGATGGAATGCAAATTCTGACGATAAAGATATGGCATTCCGCATCGTCCTGTGGGAAGAGAAGATATCATCAGTAAAAATGAGCCGATTCTGCGATAACCAAATCTGGTTGGCAGTAACAGCCCACAAAACAACCTTCTGCTAGTTATCCCTCCGAAGGTCACTCAGAAAAAGGGATCGCCAAAGACCCATATCATCTTCTCTAAAGTAGTAGCCAACCATCTGCCAAATCCGTCTCGCTCTAGAGCATATGAAGATGGCATGATCAGTAGTCTCCGCCTCCTATCCACACAATGGATAAGTAACCGGAATGGGCATACCTCTCCCAGATAGCAGAGAATTGGTGGGCAAACAATCCCATGCAAGCTTCCATATAAAAAGCTGAATCCTAGGATGGATGGAAAGCTTTCAAATCCATACAACATCCATCGTACACTGAAGTTGTGGCCTAAAAGCCATCATAAGGTCCCTCGTAGGAGCCTTAGATAGACAAGATCTCCACCATAACCTAGTGTTAGATGTGTGCCCCGGAATGAGCGGAATAGAGAGAATCCGGTGAGAAAGCTGCTCACCAAATAATCAGGTCAATGTGGGGGTATGCCATGAGGCAAGGTCGTGAGAGATCGGGTTAGCAACCCTCATATTGCTAGGAACATCAGTGCTAATGAAAGTAGGCCATCGTGAGAAGGGAGGTCAGCAATCCAAATATCCTGGACAACATTAATCGAGGATCCATCTTCAGTCATCCATGAGATGTTGCTTAGGATTGTCAGTGCACACCGATAAACCTCCTTCCAAAAGAAGGAATGACCATGGGGAGACTGAGAATCCATAGTAGACATCCAGTCACCGTATCTGGCTCGTATAAAAGAGCTCCATAAATAGTGCAGATCAAGTAGGAACCACGAAGCATGCTTGGCAATCAGAGCCTCTTTCCTTACGATCATAGATTGGATTTCAAGTCCTCCTTCAGAGATTGGCATACAAATAGAGTTTCATGCCTGCAAATGAATATCATGGCCATCCTGCATAGAGGCCCATAGAAAATCCCTGATGCATCTCTCTATCCTCCTCAAATAAGTAATCGGGACAACAAAGTTGGATAGAAGATGCAGAGGAAGGAAAGTAAGAACCGAGCGAATAAGGGTAATCCTTGTCATCATGGATAAATCAGTAACCTGCCACCTGTCAATGCGGTCCTAGACCCGACGCTCAATTCAGAATAATCACTGCTCTGAGGCCGCTTACCTAGGAATTCCCAGGTAAGATAGTCGATCAACCTGACTATGAATTCCCAATGTATGGAGGATGGCCTCCCTGGTAGCACCAGTGGTCTCTAAACTAAAGCAGATCATGGACTTTTGGAGGTTGACCTTTTTTGTCCAGAAGCCCGACAGTAGCAATGGATGATGGAAGCAAAAGTGGTCGCATTAGGAATAGTGGCATAGCCCAACAATATGCAGTCATCAACAAATAGAAGGTGAGAGACCAAGGGGCCCAGAGGGCTCACCATGAAGGAAGCAATGCAAAGATCCTGCTGTGCCTAATAGAACGCACGAGATAAATTGTTCGCAGCAAGGATAAACAAAAACGGAGATAGTGGACACCCCTGGCGCAGCCCCATGACTAAATAGAGGAAGTCAGTCTGACTGCCATTGATGATCAAACAGAAAGATGGCCCTTGAATGCAGGTCATGATCCAGTCTATAAATAGTCCATCAAACCCAAATTCATGAAGAGTTTGATGCAGAAAAGCCCAGCTTAATCTATCATAAGCTCGTTTCATATCTAGCTTAACAGTCATAAGACACTGTCTAGCTGGGGCTTGCTAAAGATCATGCATAAACTCTTGGGCTATAAGAACATTATTCGAGATACTACATCCTCTGATAAAGGCCCTCTGCTCAGCAGAAATAAGGCAAAGAATCACATCCCTCAAACAGGTGACTAAGATACGTGCATAGACCTTATACAAGGTTGTGCACAAGCTGATGGGCCGATAGCATTAAGGAGTAGAAGCATCAGTGCGTTTGGGCACAAGGGTAATGAAAGTCATGTTCCAGTCATCAGGAATGGCTTTAGAATAAAAGGCAATCTGAATGGCCTGGATAACATCCTGGCCAACAATATTTCAATAGTGGCAGAAGAAGAAGGGGAAAAAACCATCAGGCCCAGAGGCCTTGTTAGGCCCAAGGTCCCATAAAGTTTGCCGAATCTCCTTCGCAGTGATCAGCCTGATAAGAAGGTCATTCTCATATTCAAAAACCTTCTTAGAACTCGGGACCTGGCGAATCAAAACCCATCACCAGTGAGATCAGTCCATTTGGATTGAAAGAAGTGAAAGAACTAGTCCCGAATGACATGGATATCCTCTTGACTATGGCCCTTCTCATCAACAAGCCGCCGAATCCTGTTAGCAGCACGATGCTTAGGGTGGCTTGGTAAAAAAAATTGGTATTAAGATCCCCCTCACAAATCCACTATATCCACGATCACTATCTCTAGAAGATCTCCTACTGTTGAAGAAGAGAGTGGTGAAGTGCTAGCTTACCTCGAAGGGCCGTGAGATCAGAATCAGAAAGATAGCCTTCTTGATCCTCCTTGGATTGGAAAGAGGTAATATTAGCTTCCATCAGCTCAATTTTCATCACCGGGTCCTCAACCACCAATCTATTCCATCTAGATAACCTGCGCCTAGCGAGCTTTAGACGCCGAGATAACTTATAAGTAGCACTGCCTCTGACTGGTGTATGCCACACCTGGGAGATGAGGGTCCGAGCCGAGCAGTAGGAAGTCCAAAACTGCTCAAACCAGAACTGTCTCCGTTGCTGAGTGTCAGTCTCAGTGGAAGCAAAAGAGGACAGTGATCTGAGGCAATTCTTGGCAGATGAGTAACAGTAGCAGAAGAAAACTTTTGAAGCCATTGGGCTGTGGCCATAGCTCTATCCAATCTCTTCCAGACACGAGCATAATCGTGGTAATTATTACACCAGGTATGAATTGGGGATCCAAGAACCTTAAGTCCAGCAACCCAGCTGTAGAGATGAAGGTCCTGAACTCAGTAATGTCCGCTGATCCAACAAATTGTCGACCTTCTTTCTTTTCATTGGTCCCAATAATGTAGTTAAAATCACCAGCAATGATAGATGGATATCCCTGAGAAAGAAGAGAGAGAGAGTCTAGGACCAAAGGACTTGTCTCTTCTGAAAATTAGTGCTAGCATAAACACCCAATAGGAGCCAGGGATCAGACGTCCCCTCAGAGATGATGAGAGCAACCTCCTGATTGCACTGATGGAATGCATCCACCCTTATAGATAGATGTATTATGCCAAATAGCCAAAATACTTTCTGAAAGGCCCATAGACTCTATTATATAAGAATACAAGTATCTGGAAAGCTATCTCCTGACATGAACCAAGCTGACACCTGACAATCGGGTTTTAAGAAAAATACATATATCAAAATTGTGTAACTGCATCAATCTCCCAAAAGAGGAGCGAAATGATGGTTTGCAGGCTCCTCTAACATTCCAAATTAGTATCTTCATTTACTATTTGGGGGAAGCTGGGATCCAGCCTGATCCTCCACCATATCATTATCAGATGGGCACCGCAAAGCCAGGGTATCACCCTCTATCGATTGAGTAGTACAATCCACCAATAGGGAATCCTTCATTAGAACTTCAGTCTCTACTTGTTGGGGGGGATGCAGATAAAGTCTGGGTACCCTTGCTCGGACCCTGGATGGCCTCCTTAAGATAAGCAACTGCGGAATCGTGACATCGTCCCTCCTTAAGATGCACAACCTTATCCCCAATCTGGGCCAAACCCTGACTGCAGGAAGGCTGACCACTCATGCCAGCTGAAACAACAGAATCCCGATTAGAGTTTGAAGATATTGAAAAAGTAAATTTGTCTAGTTTGATATTTGAACCAGACGATAAAACTTTTTCTTTTCTTTTATCAGTTTTGGAAAGAACTCGTTGAGTATGGGAGTCTGCAGGCCTGGCCCGCTTAGAAAGACCCGATTGAGCATCCATTTGGCCTATGGGCCTTCCAGCCCACTTATCGGAACCAAGTAGGGCAAAAGGATTCTTGGTTTTTAGCTTAATAGCCAGATTTGGCTGAGAGACAAAGTCTCTGTTAGAGTTTCAGAGTCTAATAGTGGTTCAGTTTTAGTACCAGCACATTGACCTCCAACCGGCATGGACCCAGTGCCTTGAAGACTCACCTTCTTCCCTGCGGCCTTTGAAGCAAATCAGTAGCAGGGGAGGCCTTCAGTTGAGCAGGAGAGTGGATGCACCGGCGAGCAAGCTTCACCGATTGTTGCCATCCATTAGCTGAGCCCGATCGAAGAGCTGAACTAGAAGGATTGGCAGACGTTTGCATCTTCCTCTTGGGTTCCAGAGGCGAGGCAATGGAGATTCTCGGCTATCGAAGCACCGCCATCCAAGGTCCATAGCTGAGAGCAGTTAGAGCAGACTCAGATGCTGGCGGTTGCGAGTAGGGGCCTGAGAGGTGCAAAGACCCACAGCTAGTACAAATCCCTTTCACATGTTCATATGCGAACTGTTGCTAGAAGGGATTACGGTTTCCCCTCACTTGGACACCCAGCCGAAGAGGTTTCCGGAGATCGACTCTGACACATACATGAGTGTAGCCACCCCTGTTCTTCTCCTTGGTTGAGGTGTTGAAGAAGACAATGGTACCAGCTAGCGCAATGATTGAGCTCAAAATTTCATCAGTCCATAACTCCAATGGCAGATTGGGAAGCCAAACCCAGGGGAGAGCAGTAGCGACAGAGTCCTCCATCGGGAAGAACTCTGTTCTCCAGTCTTTGGTGGTGATCGGCTATCCATTCACTACCCACGACTGCCCTAGGATCAATCCCTTAGCAATGGTGCCAGAGAAGCGAAATATATAACAACGGTGAGCCAAACAAACAACATCAACTTCACCAGGAACACCGGCCCACCGGAACTTGCGGATGATAGCATCCAAAGGCACCCAGCGGTGAAAGGCTCGTGCTAGTATAGCCTTCAACTCCCAGCTCCCAACTTCCTCCTCCAAAATCTCTGAAGGTACCTGGATTATCTCAAGAAAGCAGGACTCCAACTCTGCCACCACAGCTCATGGAGGGGAAGGAGTAACCCAAGCGAAACAGGAATCTGCAGTCCTTCTCCAGGGCATCTGACCCACCTTGACATCATCTGAAGTCGGAGGAGCAGGGGAGAAAATATCAGCCATGGTCCGATGAAGTTGGATCATGAAGAGCGGCGAGCTTTGCCGGAGATTGCAGACAGAGGAACACAGAATGCTAATCTTAAAGCACTCACCAGAGAACAGAGAGCTTGCTAACCTCTAGGACTATTTCATCCCTTAAATTTTTCTTTACCAAAAAGTAAATGATGGTTTTGTGATCTTAGAGATGAATCTAAGGATGGCTGTTCAAACCTACAATTATAAAACTTACAAAAAGTTGAATTTAGAGTAGCTCCCATCAAAAAAGAATTAATTGTTTGTTCATCACTTGTCTAATGCTATGGAAAAGTTTATGTATACCAAGAAAATATCATTCAAAGAGTGTTCTCTTAGTTCCTAATCCACAAGAGGTATAAAACCTCATCTTGTACTTTGTATTTATCATCTGAATATTTTGTTTCAACAATCAAACTTTATCGTATGTGGCTTGTAATGCATAAACATTGAAACAAAATTTTTTATAGTGGATTGTAGAGTGCGGTGCATATGAATGTGTGGGTATGTTTGACTCATGATGGATTTATAGATGAGGGGCTGAGATGTGCATTGTTATAGCTAGATCACCCCCCCTCGAATGTCTGCGAGCATCCAGTCACCTTCTCCGGCATATCGAGTATCCTTCGGCGGGCTTCGCTCGATCGAAAGCCTGCAAAAAGTCTTAGGGACCGAAGATTACGACAGGAACCCTTCGATGCTCAAGTCAATGCTATGGGCAACAGCCATGAGCTTAAGAAAGCTTGAAAGAGAGAGAGGCTTAGAGAAGAGCTCTTTGTGAGCAAGTGTGAGCATTTAGGAGTGTTGTGTGTTGTTACATGTGTTGGAAATTGTATCCTAAAGTCAATCATTTGATGATTAAACTAATGTAAATAGCATATAAATTGATATATTAATAAAAGTTATTTGACAGTTTATTCATTACAAGAACATCTTCTTAATACTCCTGATAGTAATGAAACCCTCAGGATCTTCTTTCACGATAAAGGAGGATTTATCTATGAAGGTTCTCAAAAGAGTTCGCGACCAAATGATATACTATGACAGGGCTATAGTACTATCAATTATAGGACATTGTATATCATATTTATTGGTTGTCCTCTTAATCAAGGAGTGTAGAGACACTAGTATGACATACAGATGAAAGTGCAGGAGTACATTTCACCGAACGTGACTCATTTTCGGATACTCTGCTATAAGAGTTAATCCGAGAAGATATAGGTATAAGTATCCTTTAAACCTGAAGATCACAATCAGTGACTTGCAAGCAACTCATTGTACTTAGGTGTCGGACCACCTAAATTTTTAATCCAGCTACGAAAGGTTACTGGGTGCAATCAAGTACTTGTGGTAGTCAGTTGTGGATCAAGATAAAATTTGACCTATCCTGTTAAAAGGAGAAATGCTTGTGTTTAATTTAGCAAGACTTTGGCTAAGGCACTTCATGTGAAGGTCACATGATCACTAAAGTTGAAATCACTATATGAATTTGCTATTTAGAGTTGATAGGCTCTTAAGCCATCCTTAGCATTTGTGGTCAAAAGGATGAATTATACGGTAACTGTTTCTTAGGGTTCTTAGAGTTTGCTCGGCAACTCTTCACTTATCTGAACATCGGGTTCCATTGCTAGATGGGCCAATCGATTAGTATAGAAAGTTGTTCCTATGCTACCGGCTTAGGCTCGAATCTAGAGAGTCACACGCATAGAAGTTTTCTAGGATGATCTATTTGCTGATCAACGATTGAGAATCATATATGATTTAATTAATCAATTTGATTAATTGAATTATCTCAATTGGGTTAAGTACAAATGAATAAGATTCAATTTGGTTTAAGTCTATTAGAAGGACTAACCAATTTCAAATATTGATTTGAAATTAGACTTGATTTGGATTTAAATAGATTCAGGACTAGACAAATTTAATTTGGGCTAGGACCATGATCTATGTAGGTTCAGTCCAATAAATTCAAATCAGCTTAAACCAAAATCCGAACCCAAACCCCTCGTAAAAGGATCTCACATGATGAGATAACTTGATTAAATTCTCATATAGAATTTAATATATTAATTTAATCTTCTCCAAACCGTTTCCATTGAAATTCTAATAGTTAGAATTCTTATAGAATTAATGTACCTTTTTGAATTAACCAACAATGGAATTCTAAGTGTTAGAATTCACATCTCTTTGGTTTTCACCGAACGTCAGAATTAACCAAACATTGCGTCTCTTTGATTTTCACCGAACGTCGGAATTAATCAAATGCTGCATCTCTTTGGTTTTTACTGAACGGCAGAATTCTAAGTGTTAAAATTCAATGGGCCAAAGGCTACATTAAGCCTATAAATTAGAGGACATTCTTCACCAGATCATAGAACACAACACACGATATGTCATGGATTGAAATTCTAAAGAGTTAGAACACAAAATCCTTGTGTGACTCTGGTGTTAGCAAAAGTTTGGTGGATCTTAGAGGAAGATTCAAGTGGAAGGATTCAAGATCAGTAAAGTTGTTTTTCCGCGAGCTAGCACTCCAAGGAATCCGAATCATTCGAGGCTTCGCGTGGACGATACTAGAGGCCGGAAGATTGAACTGCTGCAGAGCACAAAGGATTTACCTATTGTTCTTAAGGTAAGTAATTTGATCCCTAGATCTTAAGGCAGGCTTCAAGACGAGTAGTATGACTTCTCATCTTGAAGATCAAGATATGATCTTGATGTTTTTATTTATATGCATAATTTAGATCAAACGATCTTATAGTATAAGGCAAAGATATGATCTTGATGCATGTTAGATTAATATGTAATCTTTAAGTTTCCGCATTGATAATTGTTATCAAATTTTAAAATATGTATGCCTCGGAGATTGTCTCTCCCTACAAATGGTATCAGAGCCCTGGTTTCATCTTGATCTAATTTATAGCATATAAATTAGTGTTCTTATTAATTGTGTAATTATGGCTAAAATAGTTCACCTGGCTATTAAGTCATAGGTGGATTAAAAATCCATATTACCCCATTCTATGACATATTGCGGTACTGTTATGGTTCTCTCTTTTTGATGCTTAGATAAAAGATAATTCAAATTAATCTTTGGCATCAAAACACAGATTACACACACTCTCAAGAGATGTTTTATATTTGATACATATTGATGTTGTATAAAAGCATGATATTTGCATGTTTAGTATAAAAACATAGATATGAGATATGATGGCTTGTTGTCTATGTTATGAAACATACAAATATTTATGAGAGTTTTATTTGAATGTCAAATATTTATTCATAATCTTTTTAAATATGATCTAAATATAGAATTATGAGTAGTTAATGCAACTGATGCATGATTCGAAATATATGACATGAAATATATTTAACCTTATGGGTTAGCTAAATTAGGTCCATAAAGGGTTAGACCCTAAGGTTTAAATCAGAAGGACTATAAGAGTATTTGATCAAATCTAAATTAATTAGATTAGGTTAAGGATGCTCTTAATCAAACAATAGTTGTAGTTGATCATGTCCTTGTCTTTGATTAAACTAAATGAAGGTAGATTAGGCTATGTGGTTGAGCATGAATATCTTAGATGGTCAAATCAAAATTGGTTAACCATATGATGTTAATGTGAGTTAGCAAGTTGCTCTAGATCAATGATCGAATGGTTTTTAATTGGGAGCTACTCGTATTGATGCGTCTTTAACGAGTTAATGGTATATCCATTCCATCGATCTCACTTACCTGGTCAATATGGTGAACCATTTATGATTCAGATCATTTACCTGATTCGCGTTGACCCATGCCTGTAAGAAAATCAGTCTGATGATTAGGTGCCACTTAACCTGACTTAATCTTGTTTCATTCTACCGATTTCATAGATTCAGTGAAAGAACTTGATTAGTCAATTTATATTCAGATTATTAAATCCTTTAAAATTATTAGGTCCTTAAAATGAAATAGTTATATAATAACTAGATTATAGCCTCCCATTAAGGTGGGTGATAATGAGTCTGATGTCTTGATAATCATTGGAGGCACTCCATGCCTGGTGCTTGTCAACCATCGGAATTACCATTCATTATATGATTAGTCAGCGTAACTATTAAATAGATAGTCAGGTGGGCCGAGCTTCACTTGGGCTTGGTTGTCTATTGATAGGTTACACTGATTATATCATTTAATGGAGGCTGTTGAAGAGGTACATGGGGCAAAACTAAACACTAAGAATTATTTTGGAAAACAATTGGTTTTGAACCTACTCTTAGATGCATATGGGTTGGCCAAGCTTCACTTAGGCCTGTATGTAGTCTATGTAGATCTTAGTGCCCACTAAAGAATTAAGAATAATTCTTTGAATTGGGGTGTAGAGGCTTTCAATTTGAACAAAATAGTGATAGAATCTTTAAACTAAAGTCCAAGTCTTTGGACTGAATCAATTTATATCCTACTAAACTTTAGTTTTTCCTTATGCAGAACATGGCCACTAATTTATCATTAAGGTCCCTATTGGATAGTGACAAATTAAATGGTTTAAATTTCAAATAGCTGGTTTAGAAAACTTAAGATTGTCCTTGAGCATGAGAGGATTCTATATATTCTGAATAATCTTGCACCAGAGATACCTAATGTAAACACTCAAAGTTCTGAGAGAGACACTTATCAGAAGTGGCTCAGTGATAGAACTAGCGTGCGTTGCATCATGCTAGCAGCAATGAATGATGAATTCGGTCGCCGGTTCGAGAATGCTCAGCCGGAAGAAATCATTTGAGCGTTGAATGAATCTTTCGGTACACCCGATGACGTTGAAAGGCACAAGACTAGTTGTGCTATTTTTAATGCTCGAATGAGGGATGGATCTCTTGTCACTGATCATGTATTATACATGATCAAGAAGATAGAACTCCTAAGCAAACTCGGCTTTCCCTTACATGAGCAGTTGGGAAAAGATGCGATCCTGAATTTCTTGCCTTCATCCTTCCGAGCTTTTATTACTCATTTTTGAATGACAAAGCTTGCAGTCAACTACCACAGTTTGTTGGGGTTTTTAGCTCTCTAAGGGTTTGGTTAATGTAGTTGAAGGATCTAAGGTAGGGCGTCAACCCTTTAGGAAAGGGAAGAAGAAAAAGAATAAGAAAAAGGTGCAACATGCTAGGACATCTATAAGGGGTCAGATGCAGAAGAAGAAAGTTGATAAAAGTCAAGCTGAATGCTTTCACTGCAAGATACAAGGGCACTGGAAGAGGAACTGTCCTCTTTACATTGCCACACTTGATCCAAACAGGTCAAAAAAGAAAAAGGGGCAAGATGTTGCTCAACAAGGTCTTTATATGATAACACCTTGTGATTTTTCTGTATATGATAATTAGACCTGGGTATTGGATACTGAGAGTCCTTTTAACATTTGCAATTCATTACAGGGACTACAGGTCACTAGAAGATTTGAGGACAATAAAAGATTCCTTAATGTCGGCGATGGAAGATTAGTTCCAGTTCTGGCATTAGGAGTTCTTGAAATAGTTTTCAATAGAAATGTCATTGTACTAAATGATTGTAATTTTTGCCCAACGTTCTTGTTGAACGTAATTTCTGTAGGCCTTCTGGCCAAAAGTCATTATGAAATTTCAATAAAGGATGTTACTTTGAATATCATTATGAATGAAGTCACTGTAATGATTGGACATTTATCTAATGGCATTTATATATTATCACAGCATGTAAATATAGTGTACAAATCAAGTAAGCGCTCTAGAATAACTGATGTCACATATATTTATCTTTGGCACCATCGTCATATCAATAAGAATAGATTAAACAGGTTAACCCAGGAGGGCATCCTTCGAGTTGATGATTGTGAATCATTAAATACCCATGAATCCTGTCTTCTTGGTAAAATGACCAAGTCATCTTTTACTGGACAAGGTGAAAGAGCCAAAGAGCTATTGGGTCTAGTATATACTGATGTATGTGGACCAATGGGCACTTGTGCCAAAGGTGGATATTACTACTTCATTACTTTTATAGACGACATTTCTAGGTTCGGTTATGTATCTTATGTGACATAAATCTGAGTCGTTTGAAATGTCAAACTATATCATAAAGAAGTAGAAAAATAAACAGAAAAATGTATTAAGACTCTTCGATCAGATCGAGGTGGAAAATACCTTTCAAATGACTTTGTGACATATCTAAGAAAGAATAAGATTCTCTCCCAATGGACTCCTCCAGGAATGCCACAGCATAACGGTGTGTCGGAAAGAAGGAATCGAACTCTGTTAGACATGGTTTAATCCACGATGGATTTTGCAAGCTTGCCAATATCATTTTGGGGATATGCATTAGAATCATCTTGTCATATTCTCAATAAGGTTCCAAGTAAGTCTGTTTCTAAAACTCCACATGAGATGTGGTATGGACATAAATCAGTTATCACCTATCTGAGAGTTAGGGGGTGTCTGGCTTATGTGAAATATGCAAAATCAGACAAACTTGAACCCAAATCTGACAAATATTTTTTTATCGGCTATCCGAAAGAAACCAAAGGATATTACTTCTATAATACTGAAGAACAAAAGTTGTTCATTAGTAATAGAGCAATTTTTCTTGAAAAGGAGTTCCTTAGTGAAGGAACAAATAGCTCTAATATTGAACTAGAGGAAGTTCATCAAGTAGAAGGAACAATACAACCCATTGGACCCTTAGAATCTAAGTTGATTAGATCAAACTCAAAACCCATTTTAGATGCACCATTAAGGCGATCTGGTAGAGTACCACATCAATCGGACAGATACTTAGGTTTCTTAGTTCAAACAAGGATCCTATTGAGCTCAATGAGAACAACGAGAATCCGATCACCTATATGGATGCTATACAAAGGACTGACTCTGATAAATGGCTTGATGCCATGAAATCCGAACTTGATTCCATGAAGAAAAATAATGTATGGACATTAGTTGACCCACCCGAAGGGATAAAACCTATAGGGTGTAAGTGGGTTTTAAAGAGGAAAAGAGGCGCAGACGGAAATGTAGAGACCTACAAAGCACGTCTGGTTGCCAAGAGGTATCGTCAACGTTATGGTATTGACTATGATGAAATGTTTTCTCCTGTGGCAATGCTGAAATCCATTTGGATTATACTAGCTATAGCAGCACACTTAGATTATGAGATTTGGCAGATGAATGTTAAAACCACTTTTCTAAATGGTAATTTAAAAGAACATGTGTATATGATATAGCCTGAAGGTTTTATATCTGAAGATGAGTCTAAAGTGTGCAGGCTACAGAAGTCCATTTATGGACTTAAGCAAGCCTCTAGGAGTTGGAATATACGATTTGATAATGTAATCAAATCTTATGGCTTTGTTAAAAATAAATAAGAACCTTGCATTTATAAATGGGCTAACAGTTCTGTTATTGTATTTCTTGTATTATATGTGGATGATATTCTCTTAATCGGGAATGATATCCCTGTATTACAAGGAATAAAGACATGATTATCATCACAATTCTCCATGAAAGATCTGGGAGAAGCCTCCTACATCCTAGGGATGAAGATCTATAAAGATAGATCTAAGAGGATGCTTGGTCTATCCCAATCTACATACATTGACACCGTGCTAAAGAGGTTTAGCATGAAGAATTCCAAGAAAGGCTATCTTCCAATAGGCCATGGAATTCATCTTTCCAAAAAGGAGTGTCCGATAACTCCTAATGAAAGAGAACGTATGAGTCGAATTCCATATGCTTTGGTAGTGGGATCGATTATGTACACCATGACATATACAAGACCAGACGTGGCATACTCACTAGGAGTAGTGAGTAGATATCAATCTGATTTAGGAGAAAACACTGGCAAGTTGTTAAGATAATCCTTAAGTATTTGAGAAATACTAAGGACCAGTGGTTAGTCTATGGAGAATCTGATTTGAAACTTGTTGGATATATTGATTCCAGTTTCCAATCAGATCATGATGATAGCAAGAGTGTATCGGGTTTCGTGTTTATCCTAAATGGTGGAGCTGTTTGCTGGAAAAGTTCCAAGCAACATACAGTGGAAGATTCAGTGTGCGAGGCAGAGTACATCGCTGCATCAGATGCTACGAAAGAAGCTGTGTGGCTGCAAAAGTTCACCTTCGAGCTTGGAGTGACACCTTCCATAGATGAACCAGTCCTGTTATACAGTGACAGCACTGGTGCCATAGCTCAAGCAAAGGAACCATGAGCACATCAGCGCACCAAGCACATACTGCGCCGGTTTCATCTTATTTGAGAGATAGTAGACCGAGGTGACATAAATCTTTAGAAGATTGATGGAAAGAAAAACCTAAGTGACCCATTTACTAAAGCACTCAGCATCAAGGAGTTTGACAACTATAAGTTGAAGATGGGTATTAGATACTGTAATGAGTGGCTTTAGGATAAGTGGGAGTTTGTTGGGAATTATATCCTAAAGCCAATCATTTGATGATTGTGCTGATGTAAATTGTATATAAATTGATATATTAATAAAAGTTATTTGGCAGTTTATTCATTACAAGAACATCTTATTAATACTCCTGAAAGTGATGAAGCCCTTAGGATCTTCCTCACGATAAAGGAGGATTTATCTTAGAAGGTCCTTAAAAGAGTTCGCGACCAAATGATATACTATGACAGGGCCATAGTACTATCAATTATAGGACGTTGTATATCATATTTGTTGGTTATCCTCTTAACCAAGGAGTGTAGAGACACTGGTATAACATACAGGTGAAAGTGTAGGAGTATATTTCACCGAACGTGACTCATTTCCGGATACTCTGCTGTCAAGAGTTAATCCGAGAAGATATAGGTATAAGTATCCTTCAGACCTGAAGATCACAACCAGTGGCTTATAAGCAACTCATTGTACTTAGGTGCCGGACCACCTGGATTTCTAATCCAGCTATGAAAGGTTACTGGGTGCAGTCAAGTACTTATCGTAGTCAGTTGTGGATCAAGATGAAATTTGACCTATCCCATTAAAAGGAGAAATGCTTGTGTTTCAATTTAGCAAGACCTTGGCCAAGGCACTTCATGTGAAAGTCACATGATCACTAAAGTTGAAATCACTATATGGATTTGCTGTTTAGAGTTGACAGGCTCTTAAGCCATCCTTAGCATTTGTGATCAAAAGGATGAATTATACGGTAACTATTTCTTAGGGTTCTTAGAGTTTGCTCAGCAACTCTTCGACCTACCCGGACGTTGGGTTCCATTGCTAGATAGGCACATCGATTAGTATAGAAAGTTGTTTCTATGCTACCGGCTTAGGTTCGAACCTAGAGAGTCACACGCATAGAAGTTTCCTAGGATGATCTATTTGCTGATCAACGATTGAGAATCGTATATGATTTAATTAATCAATTTGATTGATTGAATTATCTCAATTGGGTTAAGTACAAATGAATAAGATTCAATTTGGTTTAAGTCTATTAGAAGGACAAGTCAATTTCAAATATTGATTTGAAATTAGACTTGATTTGAATTTAAATAGATTTAGGACTAGCCAAATTTGATTTGAGCTTGGACCATGATCTATGTGGGTTAAGTCAAATAAATTCAGATCAGAACCCAAACCTCTCGAATATGGATCTCATATGATGAGATGGCTAAAATCTCATCTCATGAGATAGAATTTAATGTATGACATTTATTTACCGAACGTCGGATTTATCCCTTGTCTCTTTGGTTTTCTCCGAACGACGGAACTAAACCAAACGCCGCGACTCCTTGGTTTTCTCCGAACGTCGGAATTAAACCAAGCGCTGCGCCTTCGGCGTCTTTTCGCTTTTGCCAAACGACGGATTCTTAAATGTCAGAATTAAATGTCAAGGCTAAATCGAGACTATAAATAGAGGTCATTCCCTCACCAGAGAACACAGAATAAAAAATAGAACAACAATACACGATTTGTCGTGGATTGTAATTCTAAATTATCGTGGATTGTAATTCTAAAATGTTAGAATAGAAAATCTTGGTGATTTTGGTGTTAGCGGAAGCCTAGTGGATCTTGGAGGAAGATTTAAGTGAGAGGATTCAAGATCAGCAAAGCTATTTTTCCGCAAGCTAGCACTCTCGGAAATCTGATCATTCGGGGCTTCGCGTGAACGATACTAGAGGCCGGACGATTGAACGGCTGCAGAACAATAAGGATTTACCTACTGTTCTTAAGGTAAGTGATTTGATCCCTAGATCTTAAGGCAGGCTTCAAGATAATAGTGTGACTAGTCATCTTGAAGATCAAAATATGATCTTGATATTTTTATATGCTTATTTTAGATCAAACGACCCTGAATATATAGGCAAAGATATGATCTTGATGCATATTAGATAGATTAATATGTAATCTTTTAATTTTCGCAATGATAATAGTTATCAATTTTTAAAAATATGCATGCCTCGGAGACTATTTCTCCCTACAACTACTTCATTACTTTTACAGACGATCTTTCTAGGTTCGGTTATGTCTATCTTATGCGACATAAATCTGAGTCGTTTGAAATGTTCAAACTATATCATAAAGAAGTAGAAAAACAAACAGGAAAATGTATTAAGACTCTTCGATCAGATCGAGGTGGAGAATACCTTTCAAATGACTTTGTGACATATCTAAGAGAGAATAGGATTCTCTCCCAATGGACTCCTCCAGGAACACCGCAGTATAACGGTATGTCAGAAAGAAGGAATCGAACTCTGTTAGACATGGTTCGGTCCATGATGGGTTTTGCAAGCTTGCCAATATCATTTTGGGGATATGCATTAGAATTAGCTTGTCATATTCTCAATAAGGTTCCAAATAAGTATGTTTCTAAAACTCCACATGAGATGTGGTATGGACATAAACTAGTTATCACCTATCTGAGAGTCTGGGGGTGTCCAGCTTATGTGAAACGTGCAAAATCAGACAAACTTGAACCCAAATATGATTAAAAAAAATTTATCGGCTATCCGAAAGAAACCAAAGAATATTACTTCTACAATACTGAAGAACAAAAGTTGTTCATTAGTAATAGAGCAATTTTTCTTGAAAAGGAATTCCTTAGTGAAGAAACAAATAGCTCTAATATTGAACTTGAGGAAGTTCATCAAGTAGAAGGAATAACACAACCCATTGAACCCTTAGAATCTGAGTTGATTAGATCAAACTCAAAACCCATTTTAGATGCACCATTAAGGTGATCTGGTAGAGTACCACATCAACTAGACAGATATTTAGGTTTTTTGGTCCAGAACGAGGATTCTATTGAGCTTGATGAGAACAATGAGAATCCGATCACCTATATGGATGCTATGCAAAGGACTAACTCTGATAAATGGCTTGATGCCATGAAATTCGAACCTGATTCCATGAAGGAAAATAATGTATGGACATTAGTTGACCCACCCGAAGGGATAAAACCCATAGGATGTAAGTTGGTTTTCAAGAGGAAAAGAGGCGCAGACGGAAAGGTAGAGACCTACAAAGCACGTTTGGTTGCCAAGGGATATCGTCAATGTTATGGTATTGATTATGACGAAACGTTTTCTCCTGTGGCAATGCTGAAATCCATTCGGA
This sequence comes from Calamus simplicifolius, assembly GCA_900491605.1. Lineage (NCBI taxonomy): Eukaryota > Viridiplantae > Streptophyta > Magnoliopsida > Arecales > Arecaceae > Calamus > Calamus simplicifolius. The sequence goes on from UESW01004281.1 coordinate 740,462, forward strand.
TTATGCTAGCTATAGCAGCACACTTCGATTATGAGATTTGACAGATGGATGTTAAAACTACTTTTCTAAATGGTAATTTAGATGAACATGTGTATATGATACAGCCTGAATTTTTATATCTGAAGACAAGTCTAAAGTGTGCAGGCTACATAAGTCCATTTATGGACTTAAGCAAGCATTTAGGAGTTGGAACATACGATTTGATAATGTAATCAAATCTTATGGCTTTGTTAAGAATAAAGAAGAACCTTGCATTTATAAATGAGCTAATGGTTCCGTTATTGTATTTCTTGTATTATATGTGAATGATATTCTCTTAATCGGGAATGATATCCCTGCATTACAAGGAATAAAGACATGGTTATCATCACAATTCTCCATGAAAGATCTGGAAGAAGCCTCCTACATCCTAAGGATGAAGATCTATAGAGATAGATCTAAAAGGATGCTTGTTCTATCCCAATCTACGTACATTGACACCGTGCTAAAGAGGTTTAGCTTGGAGAATTCCAAGAAAGGCTATCTTTCGATAGGCCATGGAATTCATCTTTCCAAGAAGGATTGTCCGACAACTCCTAATGAAAGAGAACATATGAGTTGAATTTCATATGCTTCGGTAGTGGGATCGATTATGTACACCATGACATATACAAGACCAGACGTGGCATACTCACTAGGAGTAGTGAGTAGATACTAATATGATTCAGGAAAAAAAATACTGGCAAGTTGTTAAGACAATCTTTAAGTATTTGAGAAATACTAAGGACCAGTGGTTAGTCTATGGAGAATCTGATTTGAAACTTGTTGGATATACTAATTCCAGTTTCCAATCATATCATGATGATAGTAAGAGTGTGTTGGGTTTCGTGTTTATGCTGAATGGTGGAGCTGTTTGCTAGAAAAGTTTCAAGCAACATGCAGTGGTAGATTCAGTATGCGAGGCAGAGTACATCGCTGCATCAGATGCTGTGAAAGAAGCTGTGTGGCTGTGAAAGTTCATCTCCGAGCTTGGAGTGGCACCTTCCATAGATGGACTAGTCCTGTTGTACAGTGACAGCACTGGTGCCATAGCTTAAGCAAAGGAACCACGAGCACATCAGCGCACCAAGTACATACTGCGTCGGTTTTATCTTATTCGTGAGATTGTAGAACGAGGTGACATAAATCTTCAGAAGATTGACGGAAAGGAAAACCTAGGTGACCCATTTACTAAAGCACTCAGCATCAAGGAGTTTGACGACTATAAGTTAAAGATGGGTATTAGATACTGTAATGAGTGGCTTTAGGCTAAGTGGGAGTTTGTTGGGAATTGTATTATAAAGCCAATCATTTCATGATTGTACTAATGTAAATAGTATATAAATTGATATATTAATAAAATTTATTTGGCAGTTTATTCATTACAAGAACATCTTCTTAAAACTCCTAATAGTAATGAAGCCCTTAGGATCTTCCTTCATGATAAAGGAGGATTTATCTTTGAAGGTCCACAAAAGAGTTCGCGACCAAATGATATACTATGATAGGGCCATTGTACTATCAATTATAGGACGTTGTATATCATATTTGTTGGTTCTCCTCTTAACCAAGGAGTGTAGAGACATTGGTATGACATACAAGTAAAAGTGTAGGAGTACATTTCACCGAACGTGACTCATTTCCGGATACTTTGCTGTCAAGAGTTAATCCGAGAAGATATGGGTATAAGTATCCTTCAGACCTGAAGATCACAACCGGTGACTTGCAAGCAACTCATTGTACTTAGGTGCGGGACCACCTAGATTTTTAATCCAGCTACAAAAGGTTACTGGATGCAGTCAAGTACTTGTGGTAGTCAGTTGTGGATCAAGATGGAATTTGACCTATCCCATTAAAAGGAAAAATGCTTGTGTTTCAATTTAGCAAGACCTTGGCCAAGGCACTTATGTGAAGGTCACATGATCACTAAAGTTGAAATCACTATATGGATTTGTTGTTTAGAGTTGACAGGCTCTTAAGCCATCCTTAGCATTTGTGGTCAAAAGGATGAATTATACGGTAACTGTTTCTTAGGGTTCTTGGAGTTTGCTCGGCAACTCTTCGACCTATCCGGACGTTGGGTTCCATTGCTAGATGGGCACATCGATTAGTATAGAAAGTTGTTCCTATGCTATCGGCTTAGGTTCGAACCTAGAAAGTCATACGCATTGAAGTTTCCTAGGATGATCTATTTGCTAATCAACGATTGAGAATTGTGTATGATTTAATTAATCAATTTGATTGATTGAATTATCTCAATTGGGTTAAGTACAAGTGAATCAGATTCAATTAGGTTTAAGTCTATTAGAAGGACTAATCAATTTCAAATATTGATTTGAAATTAGACTTGATTTGGATTTAAATAGATTCAGGACTAGCCAAATTTGATTTGGGCTAGGACCATGATCTATGTAGGTTCAATCCAATAAATTCAAATCAGCTTAAACTAAAACCCAAACCCAAACTCCATGTGTGAAAAGAGTTTTCTCACATAAGGATCTCACATGATGAGATGGCTGAAATCTCATCTTATGAGAGATTAAATTCTCGTATAGAATTTAATGTATAACATTAATCTTTTCCAAATGGTTCCATTGGAATTCTAAGTGTTAGAATTCATGTACCTCTTTGAATTAACCAACGATGGAATTCTAAATGTTAGAATTCACATCTCTTTGGTTTTTACCGAATGTCGGAATTAACAAAACGTTGTGTCTCTTTAGTTTTCACCGAATGGCAGAATTCTAAGTGTTAGAATTCAATGGGCTAAAGGCTACATTGAGCCTATAAATTAGAGGACATTCTTCACCAGATCATTGAACAACAAAAGAAATGTTATGGATTAAATTTCTAAAGAGATAGAATAGAAAATCCTGGTGTAATTCTAGTGTCAGCGAAAGTTTGGTGGATCTTGGAAGAAGATTCAAGTAGGAGGATTCAAGATCAGCAAAGTTGTTTTTCTGTGAGCTAGCACTTCCGAGAATCCGATTATTCGGGGACTTCGCGTGGACGATACTAAAGGCCGGACGATTGAATGACTGCAGAGCACAAAAGGATTTACCAATTGCCCTTAAGGTAAGTGATATGATCCCTAGATCTTAAGGCATGCTTCAAGACAAGAAGTATGACTTCTTACCTTGAAGATCAAGATATGATCTTGATGATTTTATTTATATGCATATTTTAGATCAAACGATCCTATATATAAGGCAAAGATATGATCTTGATGCATGTTAGATAGATTAATATGTAATCTTTAAAATTCTGCATTGATAATTATTATCAAATTATTAAATATGCATGCCTTGGAGTTTATTTCTCTCTATAGTGATACGTGCGCAGGAGGTTTCCGCCAACTACACCAAAGGGCATCGCCAGGGAGCTGAGCCACCGGAGGTTGGTCCCCTCGCTCCCCAGGCCGGCGTTCCTGCACAGCCACCGCCATTGCCACTGCAGTAGGATGATCGAATCTCCACCCTGACCATGCAAGTCCAGTCACTTGTAACGGCGGTTTAGGTGCTGCAGCAATAGCTGGCAACCACACAACGGCACCCAGAACCACCCTCATCGGTCCTAGGGATGGTCTAGCCCAGCCAGCAATCCATCCGGGGAGACCCCCTTCAGCCTCGTGTTTGGATCTGAGGCTGTCATCCCTATAAAGATTGACGTCCTGAGTCTTCGAATGAAGTCGTATGATGGGGAGGATAACTCGAGCCAGCTGCGAGCCAACCTTGACCTCGTGGAAGAGGTGTGCGATCGGGCGTGGCTCAAGATGGCTACCTACCGCCAGCGAATAGCCAGGTACTACAATGCTCATGTCCATCCCAGGGTATTCCTACCAGGGTACCTAGTTCTTAGATAGGCCGAGGTCTCAAAGCCAACGAAAGGAGGCAAGCTGTCACCAAACTGGGAAGGGCCCTACCGGGTCACCAAGACCCTCCACCACAGAGCATATCAAATCGAAGGACTTGATGGGAAACCGCTCCCCCAAACCTGAAATTCTGACAACCTCCGTTGGTACTACCAGTAATGTACACTAACATTGGGCTATGAAGTGTTTTTATTCTTTTGGATTTGCATACCTCATCTTCTCGAGTAATAAAAATATGTTCAAGTAATTCATCTTTCAGCGAAAGTCCGAGGCCAGCTCGACACAAAAGTCCGACTCCGTCGGCACTAAAAGCTCGAGGCCAGCTCGGCATGAAAGCCCGACTCCGATCGGCACTGAAAGCCCGAGGCCAGCTCAGCACAAAAGCCCAACTCCAATCGGCACTAAAAGCCCGACTCTGATCGGCACAGAAAGCCCGAGGCTAGCTCGGCACCAAAGCCCGATTTCGGTCAGCACCGAAAGCCCGAGGCCAGCTCGACACCAAAGTCTGACTCTGATCGGCACTAAAAGCCCGAGGCCAGCTCGACACCAAAGCCCGACTCCGATAGGCACTAAAAGCTCGATGCCAGCTCGGCACAAAAGCCTGACTCCGATTGGCACTGAAAGCCCAACGCCAGCTTGGCACAAAAACCCGACTCTAATCAGCACTGAAAGCTCGAGGCCAGCTCAGCACAAAAGCCGACTTTGGTCGGCACTGAAAGCCCGAGGCCATCTCGGCACCAAAGCCTGACTTTGTTCGGCACTGAAAACCCGAGGCTAGCTCGGCACACAAGCTTGACTCCGGTCGGCACTAAAAGCCCAAGGTTGGCTCAACACCAAAGCCTGACTTCGGTCAGCACCGAAAGCCCGAGGCTAGCTTGGCACAACAGTCCGACTCCGGTTGGCACTGAAAGCCTAAGGCCAGCTCGGCACCAAAGCCCAACTACGGTCGGCATCGAAAGCCCGAGGCTAGCTCGACACAACAGCCCAACTTCGGTCGGCACCGAAAGCCCGAGGCTAGCTCGGCACCAAAGCCTAATTCGGTCAGCGCTGGAGGCCCGAGGTCGACTCGGCACCTAAGGACTGACCCCGGCTAGCCCTGAAGCCTTGGTGACCGATCGGCGTTACGAACCTGTTGAGAGATCGACACCTCAAGGCCGACCATGAGTTTTTGCAAAGGAAAGTTCCAGAGCCGGCCTCAACGTTCCCCCAGGGACCCGATCCCACTCAGCAACAAAGTCGTGGACTTGCTTACGGCAAGCAGACGAATACAATTACCCCACTGGGGCCAATATAGCCCTATTGGGAGTACTACAAAGACGACCTAAGCAGGAGACTACTTTGAGCTAGGTATTTAGAGCAAAGTATTCGAAGTTTTCAAAGAATTATTTTCATTACTTGGTGAATGTTTACAAAACGTTGACCAAGTTGAACTTTAATACAAAAAAGGAAATACATAAGTACGAATGATCAGGGCTCGGCCGACACGGACTTGTCATCAGCTGCCCTCGGCACCACGGACGACCCCTCAGGCTCCTCATCCGGCTCAATGCCCTCAATGCCTGAGAGGCCGAAGGCCTTAGCCACCTTCTCCTTACCGTCCTGGAAGCCCTAGAGATAAAGGTCAGCAGAGGCCTCGGCCAGCTCATCCATGAAGTTGGTAGACTTTCGGAAGTCGTCCACCACTTCGATGGACCTACTCTCAGCAGCTGCTGCCCTCGCCTCGGCGGCTACTGCCCTTTCTTTGGCGGCGGCGATCGCTTCCTCCGCCCTTCGGACTGTGGCCATCCTCGCGACTTCCTCTGCATTCTCGGCCCTCTCCTCGGCCACTTTCACTTCGATGGAAAGGGCGTCGATTCAGAAGTCTCTGACGGTGATGACCTTCATGGCGGCTCCCAGCTGCTCCATGGCCACTCGAGCATGCTCGACCTCGGCAGCCACCTAGCGCTCGGCCTCCTCGAGCTCTTTGGCCTATTCGATCCATGCCACCTCCAGGGCTTCCTCTGCCCTCTCGGCTCGGTCTAGGCATCGGCAACCTCTTGCTGGGCCTAGCGAAGGATGGCTTCACCCTGGTCGAGAACTTCCCTCATGGCGATTAGGGAGTTCACCGACTGCATCAAAGATAATTAGCAGCACAATACACACAAAAAAAAATCTTAAATTCTTGTAAGGTGGAGCACTTACCCAAATGTGGGCCACGAAGGCTTCTCTGAAGAAGGCCGAGGCCCCCTGCCAGTGGAGCTCCCATTGGAACTCGGGCAGGAAGCTCTGGGAGATCAGCAGCTCCACCCGATGGCCGTGGTTCATCATCGAAGGTCAGGAAGGGATTGCCTCTGCCTCACCCCCCTCTGTAGTCTGGCCGATCTGGGTGCTGCAGGCACTGTGCCGAAGGCTGATGGCATGCATCTCCACCGATGGCCCCACTGTCATTGGGCAGTCCCTACACACCCGCTCCCCTGCGGATGAGCCCTTGTCTAGGCTCAGCCCTACTTCTGTCTGCATCGGTTCGGCGGCCGAGATGGTGGGCTCCATCAGCGCGGTGACCGCCTCAACTCTCGCACCTTTCGGGGGAGTGTCGGCCGTAAGGTTGATTGCGGGGCTGGACACTCGATCCCCCTGGGACTTGGACTCCAAGGGAGGAAAGGACCGTGCCGGGGACTAGCTTGGAGTCCGAATCCTCTACCTCCCACTCGGCCCCTCGGTGCCTTCAAGGGCTCTCTTCCTCTTTACTGCCGCTCTCCTTGCGACGTGGATCGGTATCTTCATAACTGCACAAGTCAATGGCTGAGGTGTGAGCACCAAAAAAAAAAAAGGAAAAAGAAACAGATCAAAGATCGGGAGGGGCTTGCAGCTGCTCACCGTTGCTCGAGGAGACACTCGCTAGCCAGAGATTCTTCTCCAACAGGAGTTGATTGCAGCGGGGGACCACTGTAGTCAGCAGCTGCCCGAGCGCCTTCTTGTCCCTTGGGGCCACTGACTGGTCCCTGTTCGGCCTTGTGTTCGGGTCTCCCCACCTCGGCCTCACCCCATCAAGGTCAGAAAAAAAAGAAGCGGGTCTTCCATCCCTTAATAGATGAAGGCAGGCCTAGTTTAAGGGTTTGGCCGGGCCTAGACTGGAATAGCCACTAGCCTGACTGTTGGCGGAGGGTGTAGAGGCAGCGAAAAAGTAAAACCCTAGCTTCTATGCCCTGGAGGTGACATAGCACTATGAAGCCGCAGATGGTCCGAATGAAATTCGGAACCAACTGCACGAGCGTTAGAGAGTATCGGTCAAGGAGATTGTTGAAGAAGGGGTGGTAGGACAGGCGAAGACCTATCCTAAGGGATACTTCGTAGATGGCAACTCTATCGGGCCGGAAGGAGATTACTCTATCATTGGGGGTAGGAAGGAATAGCCGGACACTGCTCAGGAGCTGGTGATGGGTCCTAATATTTGCTAACTCTTGGTCGATGATGGTGGAAGTGACCCCTTCCGGGGATTCCGCCCCACCCTCGATGAGGGACCGGCAGCTATCGGGAACCCCTAGCGGGAGCCTAGCCGGCGATTCGCTGCTAGGATAGAGGAACGAGGTCCTTGGAGAAAGGAGAGGAAGAGGACCAGGAAGGTAGAGGAGAAGGAGAGGTTTGCTGTCGCGAGGATGAAAGCCGATCCTCGGGAGGGACGAAAGAAGACAAAGATGGAGAAGAGGCCATGGGAGAAAAGCTTAGGATGATCGGAGAAACTAACCTGGGTGAAGGGGAAAGAGCAGCGAGAACGGCAAGATTCAGATGAAGGCACGGACAGGGTGAGAGCTCGAGGAGGAAGATGATCTCAGAAGCAGAATGTCAAGTTCAGAGCTTTCCCCCGGCTATACATCAGTTTTGAATCGTCCCGCCTAGCCCAGCCGACCACGTGGATGCACACCATAGGCGGTGTCATCTCGACAAGCGCCCGGCACACGGAGCATTTCGCCTTCAGCCGTCGGTGATGTCAGCATTATGATGGCAATGATGGCGGTTGCTTTTTTGTGGGTTTCGAAAGAACTTTTTCGTTTCGAGAAGGATTCCCACAGATCTGACGGTTGATAGGGATGGTGGCACTACGACACCCTAAGTCACCTCCGCTAAGAAATCGATGTCCCCAAGGACACACACCCCTCCATGATTGGTGATGCACCGGGATTAGCCACCTAGGAGTTTTTACATCCCTTTCGCCTAGCAGGGAGTGGGCCCGCATCATCTCAGGGGCGAGGGGGCATTTGATGTGGCTGATTGAGCTGCATTAGAGTTGACGAAAGAAGAAGCTGACGGAACCCCAGCCTCAGACTCCGAGGCCCCCTCGGTCTCGGACTCCAGGTCCCCTCGGCCTTGGACCTCTGGTCCCCTCGGCCTTGGACCCCGGGTCCCCTTAACCTCGAACCCCGGGTCCCCTCGGCCTCGGACTCCCGATTCCCTCAGTCTTGGACTCCAGGTCCCCACTACCTTGAGCTGCCTAACACTACCACATAACCCATTAAGCGCCTGCAACTGCCACGTGGCCCACTACCGTAACGGCACGCGCTTGACGTGACTAGGCCCACCTGTTACCTATGGCGTCGTGTCTGGCAGGGGGTTGGCAGGGTGGGACACCTCTAATATGCTCAGTATCGGTTATGACCCGTCTTTGTCAGTCCTGCCTCCTATCCACTACTAGACAATAACGTCTCAGAATTAACCACCTTTCAAAAGCAAGAAAGAGGGATCTTCGAACAGGTATAAGAACATTCGCTCACAATGAAGGAAAGGATCTGAACTCAAGCTCTTTAGCTATTTTTCATTAGCTCTTTCTTTACTGTTCTAGAGTTGCTTACTTGAGTATCGGAGGGTCCCCATCGGTGCAACCTGTCCTCAGGGACTTTCTTTCAGGAACTCCGTTGAGAAGGAGGCTCTCTGTTTTCGATGTTAGAGGAACGCAACTTGGCGACAACAAAAAATTATCAAGATATATGAAAAGTTAGGAAGATTTGTGCAATAGGTAGTGATTGGAGAGATTTTTTGAATTATATAATTTTTTTTTCAATGGAAACATAAAGGAGTATCAAGCAAAGAAAAATGAGGAAGAATGAATATGTTTAGAGCAAAGAGATATTTAAAATATGAATATGATTTATTCTTATAAAAGTTTTTAAGTTCAAATTTAAAGAGAGTTACAGTGATAGAGCTATATGGCAGGCTTAGAGAAATTTTCGGTAGTTAGTAATTGGAAAGTTTCTGAATTGTATCAAAAATAAAGTGTTTTAAATCAGAGAATATTATGATAAATCTAAAAGATATATTTAAAGAAAGAATAAGGTGCAGTCTTATGAAAATTTTTAAATTTTAATTCAAGAAGAGTTGTAGAGATTTATTTATGTAGTGATGAATAAGAAAAAGAGTATATATTTCAAGAAAAGATATATTTAAAGAATTGACGAGACGTAGTTTTATGAGAAATTTTAAATTTTAATTCAAAATAATTATAGAGATTAAAAGTTGTAAAGATGTTACAAACTTACAATAGTATAGTGGGATTTTTATTTTGATAATTAGTAATAGAAGAGATTATCTGAATTATATTAGGAATAAAAAGTTTTAGGCCAGCTTGGTACCATTTTTTACCCTTTTTATTTTTAAAAGTTAAAAACATGAAAATTAATGTAAGATAGATGTTTGATTTTCTTATTTTATTTTTACTTTTAAAACAACTTTCAAAATTTCTCAAAAAAAGAAAAGATAAAAAATTTTAATTTTACTATTTTTAAAATATATTTTTTTAAAAAATATAAATATATTTTCATACCAAATTTTATAATTTATTTATTTATTATTCTTTATACTCTTTTCCAGCTCCTCTCCTCTTCCATAGCATCATTAACATTAGTAATTTCATGCCTAATTTTTCTTCTTAAAATTTTGATCCTCTTTGGATGAGCATAAACCCATTTTCATAAATTTAAACCCTCAATGATTCCAAATCAAAGCCATATAAACCATCTTTCATAAATTTTAATCATCAAAATTGTACTATTAAATTCCATTTACCTCAAAAAAAATCACTCATACCTCCTTAACTAATGAAAAAAAATGCTCTAAGATGCATTAAAGATAGAAATACGGCATACAATATTACAATCATCATTTTAATTTTTATTTATCAAATATATTTTATTATTTTATGAAAAGTAAAAAATAAGACTTATGATGAAATATCTTCATATTTTTTTAATTATAAAAGATTTTTATAGCACTAGATATAAGGGGATACATCTAAGAAAAAGATGTTTAAACGAGAGTTTTTTTTTTTTAAGTTCAATTTCAAAAACAACCGTAAAATCTTAATATAAATTATGAAGTGATTTTTTATTTATATTAAAATTTTTGTGGATTATAGGGATGAGATATATTTCTCTCGTAAGTCTTATCTTGATATTTCTCTCCCATCATTTAAGAAGTGGGCTCACGTCGTCATCCGCGTTCCGTACGCCACCCGGGCCACGTGGGTCACGCTTGCTATCTCTCACATTCGTTGACACGACTCGATGGAGGCGATTAGTCCGTCCTTGGCTGGCGACGAACCTCTTGGCATGTTGCACGTGAGACGCATCGCAAAGATTTCTCCGTCCAGGTTTACAAGCGAACTTTTATTAAATAATAACAGCAATAAAAAATCTTTAATGAGAGCTCCTTTCCCATATGAAATACTATTACACGATGTTGGGGGATAAAATCATCATTACATTAATATCCATACGAGGCGGCTAAGGCTGACCTCCTCCCTTTGCCTCTTCCGGGCTTTCGTAGCTCGGCCCCCTCCGGGCTTCCGTAGCTCGGCCCCTTCGAGCGATCCACAACCTAACACCAACCTCCGTGGAACCTGACGCGGGAGAGCCCGAACCTACCTGAGCGGCATCCTAGATAAGGAATTATATCGGAACGTGGCCTAAAGCCTATCGTAACCGCCCCAGGCCTACTCAACCCGATCTCGAGACACCAAGGAGCTCTCCCAGCCGTCGATACCAAAACAAACAGGGTACGGACCCTAACGGCTCCACAACGGCCTGATTCTGTCCGTCTCCGTATCATAACAACCTCCGGACCTTCCAGAAGGCGCTCACGATCCAGGTGGCAGTCTATAAATATCATAATCGCAGATTCCCTCAGGTACGCAACTCTGTACGCACATTGCGCTTACACCCCACTCTCACTCTCCTGCTCTCGCCGGTAGCTCGTCGGCGCTCCTGCCCTTTGGAGCCTCCGATTGGCCGCCCCCGGAGAGGTCTCCCGAAGAGATCCACCTCCTCACTGTCTGGTTGATCGTCGATTTCTTCTCCACTGACTTGAGCGTCGGAGGGTCTTCTGCGGAGGACCACCCCCAGCGTCCCTCCGCGTGTGGGCTTCTTTTGCAGGTCCGCCCCCCTCTTCCTGGAGATCGACCGCGCCCGAGTCGGAGGACGGATTTCAGCGGCAACAGATTGGCGCTAGAGGAAGGGCCTCAAGTCCCGTTAAAACTTAAAGAAAGGAGACAAGGATCCCGATCCGGAGAAGAACCTCTCTGATGGCCAACCGGAAGAGAGCAACCTCTGATGCCCAAGATCAGGTCGCCTCCCAGAGGCCTGATCCGACTGGCGCCACAGCGCCACAACCCCCACCTGTCGAGACTCCGTCGCCGCCTGCCATTCCGGTGACCCAGGACCAGTTCGCTACACTGGTCCAGCAAGTCCAGGCCCTTACCCATCTGGTACAGGAGCGCCTTACGGCTCCTCCTGCTTCGCATCCCCAGAAAGAAGCGGCGATTTCTTCTTCGCCGGTAACCTCCTCCTCTGATCCGCATGAATCAGCGGATCCCCCGCATCGCCCCAGGGGGGACAAACCGGTCCCTCGAACCGGTTATGATAGAGACCCTCCCAGATCTCGGCGAGCCCGCTCCCTCTCTCCGGCGACGTCTCACCATGATTCGATGCCATCCTTGCGGTTCTCGCGCCCAGCCCCTCCTCTAGCCGGTGAGGAGGAGATCCGCCGTCAGATCCAAGAGATGCGTCAGGAGCTGGACGCCGCCAAGCAGACCCATCTGCCCCAGCCCAAAGCAGAGCAGGGCATCCCTTTCTCTAAGGGAATCATGGAGGAAGTGATTCCCTCCCACGTTAAGCTGCCAACCGTCGAGCCCTATCACGGCTCCACTGATCCGGACGACCATCTCAGTAGCTTCCGGTCAATAATGATGTTCCACGGAGCATCTGATGCGATCCTCTGCCGAGCCTTCCCATCCACCCTCAGAGGATCCGCCCGAACCTGGTTCAACGCCTTGAAACCGGGTTCCATTGATTCATTCGACGAGCTGAGCCACCTTTTTATTGACCAGTTCATCAGCAGCCGCCGCCATCGACGAAGATCCGACTCCCTCTCCGAAGTCAAGCAGAGAGAGGGGGAGTCCTTGAGGAACTACCTTGGCCGTTTCAACAAGGCCATGTTGGAGGTGGACCACCTTAATCATGAGGTGGCTATGTCCGCCCTGGCGGGGGGAGTTTCGAAGGAGAGCGACTTCTATCTGGCAATGGAGGTCAGCTACCCCCCATGTCTATCTGATATGATGGCCCTTGCGGACAAGTACGCTAGGGTCGAGGAGTCGCGGAGAGTGGCCCGCGCTGAGCAAGCAAGAAAGAAGCAAGAGCCCAAAGTTCCCGACAGACACCGCCCTGTCCGTCGGCCAAGTCCGCCCCGCCGCCCAAGAGTCCCTCCGCTGCCGCCAAGGAATCGCTCCCGGAGTCCTCCCAGGCGATTCGATCGCTATACTCCGCTGACTGTGCCCCGGGCGCAGATCCTCATGGAGATAGAGCGCCAACTTCCCCGGCCAGTACCTCTCCGAGGGAACCCGACTCGAAGGGATCCCGCTAAATACTGCCGCTACCATAGGGAGCATGGTCATGACACTGAAGAATGTTGGCAGCTGAAGAATGAAATAGAGAGGTTGATTCGGCGGGGACGGCTAGATCAGTTTAGGAGGGCACCCGAGCCGCAGCAGCAAGGAGGTGATCGCCAGCCCGAGCTCCCACAACTCCCTCCTCCACCAAATCCGCCTGTGGTTGGCCGTATCAACATGATTGAGGAGGCCGGCGGATCGAGCTCCAGGGGCGATGGTGATGCGCCGGTGCCAAAGAAGGCACGCACGGGCGAACTTTCCTTCTCCGATGATGATCTTCTGGGAATACAACTCCCCCACGATGATGCACTAGTTGTATCCCTTAATTTGAACAATTATGATGTAAGCCGAATCCTTGTGGATAGTGGAAGCTCGGTAAATGTTTTGTACCTCGGTGTGTTTGCCAGGATGAAATTGCTCATGGAAAACCTTCGAGCCGTGGATTCCACCCTGATGGGATTCACCGGCGACGTCATCGTCCCAGAAGGAATCGTCACCCTGACGGTCCGCGCGGGAACCTGGCCCCTTGTAGCCATTGTTCAGACAAATTTCTTGGTAACCGACCTCAGGTCCCCATATAACGCCATATTCGGCAGGCCGGGTTTAATGTCTCTCAAGGCAGTAGTCTCCATCCCGCATCTATCTATGAAGTTCCCTACCGAGCAAGGAGTTGGTGTGGTTCGGGGAAGTCAAGCCATGGCTCGGCAATGTTTCGTTACGAGCCTTCAGTCTAGAATGCCCGAAGTTGACGGGCTAGACGCTCGTGAAGACTTCGCCGAACAGCGGGGAGAACCGGCAGAAGAATTGGAGGAAGTACCATTGGACGAAGCTCGGCCCGACCGAACCATAAGGATGGGTCGTTACTCAAAGGAGAGCCTCGGCACAGATTGATCAAGTTCCTCCAGAGCAATGCCGATATCTTCGCCTGGACCGCCTCCGACATGCCGGGAATCGACCCCGAGGTTCTCGTCCACCATCTCAATGTGGACGAGAGCACAGGCCTGTCAAGCAGAAGAAAAGAAGCTTCGCCCCAGAGCGACAAAAGCCATTGAAGAAGAGGTCGACAAACTCATAAAGGCCAACTTCGTTCGGGAAGTGAATTACCCGAATTGGCTATCAAATGTCGTCATGGTGAAAAAGTCAAACGGCAAGTGGAGGATCTGCATCGACTTCACCGACCTCAACAAGGCCTGCCCAAAGGACAGCTTCCCCCTCCCTCGGATCGATCAGCTCGTGGACGCCACCTCAGGCCACCAAATGCTATCATTCATGGACGCCTATTCCGGCTATAATCAGATCCGAATGGCCCCTGAAGATGAAGAAAAGACCGCCTTCATAACCGACCGAGGTACCTACTGTTACCGAGTTATGCCTTTCGGTCTTAAAAATGCAGGAGCGACCTACCAGCGGCTGGTCAACAAGGTGTTCAAGGAGCAAATCGGCCGGAACATGGAGGTATATGTGGACGACATGCTGGTCAAAGCAAGGAGGCGTCACAGCATGTCGAGGATCTCTCGGAGAGCTTTGCAACGTTGCGCAAATATGGGATGAAACTCAACCCAACCAAATGCGCCTTCGGCGTCAACTCGGGAAAGTTCCTCGGCTTCATGGTCTCCCAGCGAGGTATCGAAGCTAACCCCCAGAAGATTCAGGCCCTCCAACAAATGACGCCCCCAGCATCAATTAAAGAGGTCCAGCGCCTAACCGGGAGGATAGCGGCCCTTAACCGCTTTGTGGCGCGGTCGGCCGAGAGATGCCTCCCCTTCTTCAAAACTCTCCGATCGGCCAAAAACTTCCAGTGGACTCCCGAGTGCCAGAAATCATTTCAAGAGCTCAAGAAGTACCTCGGCTCGCCTCCGCTTCTCAGTAGTCCAACCCCAGGAGAGACCCTATTCTTGTACCTGGCTGTTTCGAGAGCGCGGTTTGTTCGGTGCTAGTCAAAGAAGAAGGCAAGGTCCAGAAACCGATCTACTATGTGAGCAGGCTGCTCCGTGACGCGGAGACGAGGGCGGTGATCCATCGTCCGGAGACGTCGGGGAGGATGGCCAAATGGGCCGTCGAATTAAGCGAGCATGACATACACTTCCAGCCTCGCCCAGCCATCAAAGCTCAAGTGCTAGCCGACTTCCTCCTCGAGTGCACCATCCCGGAGGACGGTTCTACCCCAGACTCCCTGAAGAGCCAAAGTCTGAGCCCGGTGGCTCCTCCACGTCGACGGGTCGTCCAATGCCCATCACTCCGGTGCGGGTCTAGTTCTCACCAGTCCCGAGGGGATGGCTTTCGAGTATGGCGTCCGATTCTCCTTCCCGGCTTCCAACAACGAAGCCGAGTATGAAGCCCTGCTGCCGGTCTCCGGATCGCCGCAACCTTAAGGTGGAAAAGCTCAGCGCCTTCACCGACTCTCAGCTGGTGGCCGGCCATGTTCGGGGAGAGTTTGAAGCTCGGGAGCCAAATATGATTCGGTATCTCCAGGAGGTGCGTAACTTGCTTCCTCATTTTTCTGAATTTGAAATTATTCAGATCCCCAGATCCGAGAATGCCCGTGCCGACCTACTCTCCCGACTGGCAACCACGGAATCAATGGATGCCGAGCAAAAATTCCACCTGGAGACCTGGAAAAGCCGAGCATCATGGAAGCCGACCGAGTGATGCAAGTCGAAGCCGAACCATCCTGGTTCGACCCTATCCTCAGATACCTCAAAGAAGGGTCGCTTCCGCCCGACCGAAGAGAGGCTAGGAAGCTGAAGCTGCAGGCCACCCATTATGTGTAATTGACAACCAACTTTACAAGCGGTCTTTCTCCATGCCGCTGCTTAGATGCCTTCGCCCATCCGAAGCGGATTATGCTCTGCGTGAGGTGCATGAAGGGATTTGCGGCAACCATCTGGGAAGCCGGTCCCTATGTCACAAGGTGCTGCGACAAGGCTACTACTGGCCGACCATGCAAAAGACGCGGACGATTTAGTCCGAGCCTGTGACCCTGCCAGAGACACGCAAACATCCAAAGACTCCCTTCCGCCGAGCTAGTTCTATATCCTCCGCTTGGCCCTTTGCCAAGTGGGGGATGGACATCCTCGGCCCATTCCCGCTTGCGACGGGACAGCGAAAATTCTTATTTGTCGCCATTGACTACTTCACCAAATGGGTCGAAGCGGAAGCAGTCGCGCAAATCACCGAGGCACGGGCCCGAGACTTTGTGTGGAGGTCCATCATCTGCCGATTCGGCCTCCCCACACTATAATCACCGATAACGGCAAGCAGTTCGACAACTCCAAATTTCGTCAGTTCTGCGAGGAGCATGGAATCCGCACCA